>JAAXYW010000518.1:0-35393 GCA_036851895.1 Orthonychiurus folsomi | reverse complement strand
GCTTGGTCAAAGTTTAATTTAATTTCAGTACACATCAGCTAATAATTCACAATTCTTACAGTTAGGGCTTCAAAACATAAAACTAGAAATTGATAAAATACACGAGCGTAGTAAAAAAAACTGTTGAATGATTTGAGTGTTAGATTTGGCTCCTAAGTTGTGCGTGCATAAAGCCAGATTGGAAACAAAGTCAATTGCACAGGAAGTAAACTTGATGCATCTGATACCATCGCTTAGCACATATCGCGTGTCAAGTATCAAGTTCCATTTTGAGATTATGCAAACTCGACAATGTATAATTTAATTTACAAGTAGGATAATTATATACATTCCGCACATTACGCTACATTTTTAAATCTTATAGTATTTGTTTGATTTCAAAATGAAAGAAAATGAAATTTCAAATGGTTTTACAATTCACGACAATTTTAACGTTCACCATGCGGCGAGCCGCAATAATGTTATTTCAAAAGTTACTGGGAATCATTTTTCGGTTATATTCTGCTGCAGTATGTTGCATATGTCAAGAGTTCACTTTGCTGCCAAATTTCTGCTATCATTTAGGCGTATTCTAGGTTGCACATTAAATGGTTGCTTATTAATCATGAGTATTAATCTCATAAATTCGTTTTTTCATTAATACTGTTCTGAGCCGAACTGACCCATTCGTTAAATCCCGACTATTTTGCAAACATATACATCATTATAATAATGGCTGCAACCCCGCATATGCAACCATTACAATCCCCTTAACTTGTTTTGCGAATATTTTATCTCTCATTCTTGCAATTTCGCTGCTGCCGCTTCCACATGTTCAAAAAGGTTCATGAGGATTATTACACCACCCACCTTGGAGTACACATAATAGTATTAGTGTCATCCAAGTGTGCAATAAGGAATGTGCAATGAATTGAAACATTTATTTGCACCCTACACTGCCCAGCCCCCTTCTGCTCCACTCTTGTCTTTGTTGAGAAACAATGGAATTAATCCCACAGCTAAAGTTGCGCACAAATCCACCATAAACGGGCAAGGGGCTCCGTAATGCTGTGAAATCGCAATCTCTTCACTACAATTCCTCTTAACGGCCATTGGAATTGTTGGTTAATGCTAGTCATTCAAAGGGCAAATACTTGGGAAAATGCATACACATTTTACGTGGCTTATTTTGTAAGTCAGAGCAATATAATACTGCCTCGAATTATAATTAAAACTTTTATTTTTTAATTATAAATTAATTAGGACAGTCACAGGGAGAATATGCTGTGCTTAGGTTAGCATTTAGCTATGTTGAAAATAGTGGTGGGTTTAGATGCACATTTCGAATGCACGAAAGAAGATTCAGGTTTTTTTTTGGGCTAACCGGAACTTGTCCTACACCTACGTCACAATGTAATGACTCTGCTGTTAGTGGAATTCTACTATTCCCACGATACATTACGAAAACCCGTGCTTTGAAATGACTCAAATATACCTCGAATTGGTGAAAATTTTAACACATTATTTTGTCAAGACTTGGAATCTTACAGTAACTCTATTGAACATCACAGTTTATAAATAAATGAAACGACGTTGAGGGAAAGCCCGACGAGGCGATAATTATTAGTGTGAATTTTTGGCAGCTTATTTTTAGATGTTAATATACAACGCGTAGTCAAATCAGTATGGTTGTAAATTGCACCCTAACTTAGTCTATATTAAAATTCCGTCACATCATCACATTTCTGTGCCTGGCTGTGCATCAAGTCACCTCACGGCACGAGGATCTCCACGCACTCCAATGCATTGCATTTGGGAATTCTTCACGCAATCCAAGCATGGGGTCCATTTCGCAGGAGGCTCTTGTAAATCCGCGTGTAGTTTAATTAATCTTCTCATTTATCTTAGTAACATTAATAGTCGATAGCCTCGCCGCAATGTATACAGTATACATCGTCTCTGGGTCAGTCTTGTTGTTGTAAGGAACCCGCGAGGATGCGGCGTTGGGCTTGCTAAGTAATTTGGGGCAACTCATAGGAAGGTGACCCAATATCACCAAATTAACGCATGAATTGTATATACAGACCTAATGTTGTGTTAATTCACTTTTAACCCGTGTTTTTTGTTGCGTGTTTGTCATTTCCATTAGAACTGGTGGTGGTGGTGAAGGTCCGGGTTTGTCAATTTGTTATTGCAAGAGCGAAAGGAGTGGACGACGACGACGGCAGAGCAAGAACGAGTGCGTGAGTAAATCGCTTTCGAAAAATTTCACTCCACCAAGTGAATTACTCAGATTGCCATTTATTCGCAAACTTGTTTGCCTCCGGTGGAAACTTCCTCGTCATAATAATTATTGGGGCAGCCCCATTCCCCCCCAACACAACACAACACATGCTCCGCTACAGAATTTGCAAATAAAGATTTCCGCATAAGTGCCAAGGCAATTCAACGTAGCTGCAACCAAGTCTGACGACTGCTGTGCAATTCTTTTGGGTGGAAAAAAATTATGGCCAACTTCTTACCCACAGCCCAGAAAATCTGTTGGTTGAGCTTCAGCTCATTTTTCAGTGCATCTTCAGCTTCTGACGCGGATGGACCGTCACAGCAATTGGAAAAGGAACCAGAACCTCCACCGACTCATCAATCTCAAAAAAACGGTGTCACTCAAATCCCGAATTCGGATCCGATTTCGATATCTGAGGGCCTGAGGCGAAGATTCGTTTGGCCACTCAGTTTCCGAAATTCAGAACCTAAAAAACCTTGTAATTTTTACCAAAATGAGGATATCTCTCCCAAGTTGATGTCCTCAGACATCAACAACTCGGAAGTCAAAGAAGATCCTCTTTACATAATGGGAGTATTCAAGTCAGGTAAAAATCGACGGAGTCGACTTCCCGTGTCCTCAGTCAAATCCAATGGATCCGATGGGAATGAGAAAGGGGTGGCGGCTGGAGACTACTCCGGTTGCAAATGTGTCATTGTTGAAAATGAAAGTTCAAGTGGAACAATTATGGAGGAATGTTCTCATTTGTGCAAACGCGTTCTCAGCTATCAGGTACGTACAAATATGAATTACAGCTACTATGTATTACCAAATTGCCAAATTAAAGCGTGAATAAGGATCCACTATGTATAATTTGCTAATTTGCACTTTTTTTTATTAACTTCAGGATGCACCCCTCTATCTTAGATTTAATCCGCACATTACGGGTGGCTACAGGGGGATGCTAAGTCCCAAGGATTGTGTTAAAAGGTAAGGATTATTTATTTATTTTGCCGAGTTATGAAGACGGGTCGTTTTTTAAATATAAAAGGCATGCTAAGTTGTAAAATGGCAGCTGTGCCAGTTTTTAAGGAACAAATTAAGCTTGTATGTAAAAAAAATTAATGCCAAACAAAAGGCAAATCCCGCATCCGCACGCACAACGACTGGCCATGATAACAATTTGTTTGGTTCAGCGGTGCGGTACAAGGAACAAGACGGCCGCTTACATTTAGTGTTGTCAAATCCAATCCAATGCGATATAATTGTAAACATCAACATAGCCAATTATTTTGCCTTGAGGTGACACAGCAGGAACTGCATTGTCAGTTTGTTAAGATGACCTTTACAGCCAGCAGTCGTTGCTGGATTGACTCAGCAAATGCTTCCTAGCTTATAAACATGTATTGGCATGTCTTCCAATATATGTATAGCGTGGGAAACGGCGACAGTATCCAATTTCCTTTCTTCGTTAGATTTTGGACCTTGAATGGTTTTTACACCGGTTTGTTTGCATTTCCTACATGATTTGTAATTTTCGATCCTAATCATTTGTGTTCTTCCTTACACTTTGAAGGATGGGAAATAAATGCTAGTACACTATATCCCATATCCCACATATATATCCCATATTCACACTATTTATGTTGGGAACAATTGGCGCAAATTAAAGTTAAATTTTTATTACGTACACTTACAGTTCCCAGATAATAGTCAACTTGGCTGGTATGAACTACTAACCGCCAATCTAAGTTACCACTCTTCTCTTCATAATCCCTGTCTGCCATTATTGTGCTGCATTTGGGTTGCTCGGGTTTATATCTTGAATCTGGATTTTCTACATGCACCACACCGTGTCTTGACCAAGTAAATTGGCATGACTGTTAGACCTACCATATAATGAATGAACTCCACTGTCATATTAAATTGGCTGAGGATAGAAAGTGTATGGTCAATATAGCGCCCGTGTTGCAACCAACTAAATGTTGGTCTGAACTTATTAGCTTTAACGGATATTTCCACACAATCAAAAGGGCACGGCATGGCATGGCTCTAGCTATAGCTCATTCATTAGACTTTATGATTTATGTAGACTGATTTATGAGTTCGGCTTCCTTAAGAATTCTAGCCACGAGGCTTTGAAGGTCATACCCGAATTTATCAAAGTATCCATGGCTATTAGAATTGAAAAATCAATTTTGAGTTAATGGAGAGAAGTCAAATCGATAGTATTTAAATCTTGTAACAAAAGGAGGAAGTTGAACTGTGCTCTAGATAAATTTATATTGCATTTATTTTCTATTGCTGTTCGGCGTCCATCCAAATGATTAAGCTTGCTTGTAAATTTATCTACAAAATAATGATTTTGGCAAATTGAGTTCGGAATAGTTAAAAGTCGACACAACTCAGCGAGTACAACGTGCAAAGTAAAAATCAATAGGAACTAGTTTTAGACAAAATTGGAAAGGTCAAGTAGTAAAAGAAGAAATATTTAAAGCTCAAATTGACTTGGGGTTTTAAATTTGAACTATTTATACAATTTTCGAACTAAATTTTGTCAAAACAATCAAAGCAGTTCAAGTTTGATTAGCACCACTGTCCCCTAATGGATTTACCAACCATATTATTTCATGAACACAAATTTTGGAAAGTTATCCCTATTGGTTTAATATTACAAACTTAAGTACAATCCCACACAATTTGTAGCCTTGTTTGTTGCATCGGCCTTCCCAATATATGAAAACCCGTCATCGCCATTTTAATTACTCAACTTGTTATTAAAAGGGCAGGACGGGAATTATAATACGAATTATTTATTTCCAGTTTATTTTGGTGGACAAATGAGACCCTCAATATCTGGTCGCACTTAATCGGATGGTTTTTCTTCTTGGGACTCACTGTTTATGATGCATTGGGTTTGATGGACGTGCCCACATCCCATCCTTGGGATCGCGTCGTCTTCACACTTTTACTCATCTGTTTTCAGGTTAGAAAAAATAGCGAAGCAGGCATACTACAGAAATTACAACTAACTTTCAGATGGTACTTAAAATGATTTAAAATAATATTTCCACAGGCATGCATGCTTCTGTCATCTCTCTACCACATCTTCTGTTGTCATTCTGAAGTATTTTACCGAAGATGGCTCTCCGCTGATCTTCTCGGCGTTTCCCTCACACTTCTCGCCATTTACATCTCAGGGATTTACTACGCATTCTCTTGTGTGCCGGTAAATTCTTTTTTACACAAATTTTAAATAAAGTTGAAGTGAAATGTTAAATTAAAATGTTATTGTCCCAGTTTTGGCTCAATTTCTATTTGCTGACGGTGGGTGCCATATTTGTGACAGCAATGGTAATGCAAATTTTACCAATGGTCTCCAAAAAGGAAATGGTGACGGAGGAGCGATTCCATTGGCGTCTCATAGTTTTTGGCGGATGGGCAGCTTATGGGGTCATTCCGACTTTCCATTGGGCTTGTCTTCATGGGGGAATGGCCAGTGAGGCTGTGGCGGTCAGTATTCAAAAAAAAAGATTGTAAAAATTAGTTTCAGAAAAACTAGAAAAGTTTAACATGGATCATTTTTTGTGTGGGTTTGTAGCTACTGCTCCCCCGGATTATCGGAATGTACATTATATCCGGATTTGCATTTATTTTCTACGTGGCTCGAATCCCAGAAAAAGTTTGGCCAGGCTTGGTAAATTACATTGGATCCTCACATCAAATTTGGCATGTTTTGATTCTTGTTTCACTCTACCATTGGCACAATACGGGGATGATCTACTTGAAATTCCGAGCAACTCATCCATGCAGTGAGGAATATGCGACACTTTTCCCAGCCGAAGTCACTATGGTGCAATACAATTAAAATTAGTCATGATTTAGTTTGAAATCAGTTTACAATAGGAAATGAAAGCATATATATATAATAATAATTACACTTAACTTTGCAAATAGGAGCGAACTAATCCAAAGACTATTTAATTGTACTTTAATTAAATAAATTATATGACTTTGACCTAACTCATGACCTGTCATGACTCATATAACGAAAGCTTTGAAAAGCGTACTCTGTGATGAGTGACTGAAAAATACTACAAGAGAGGAAAAACTATGGAGTTATTAAAGGGGGCACAGGAACAAACTAACGAAACTAACCAAACATGGATTTGAAATTCCATGCATGTGTACGAATACTACTACATTGCAATCTGCACTGGCACAAATACTTGGCGCACAAATATTACTTAAAAAATGTAAAAAATAGATAAGGTTGTTGAAGACAGTGAGTTTTGGGCCCTCAGCTTCTGGAGAAGAGACTTGTAATTTACATTTAGGAAAATTAAAAGTTAAACTCTATTAAACGGGGATAATAAAACCCCAACCCTGTTTCATTAATACTTAGAAATGTAGAAAACTGCCGGCAGTTTGTTTCCTGTGACCAACGAATGAATACACACACACATTACATTCCCTTAACTAAAATTTAAAATGTCTATATTTATTTTTGATTAGGAAATGTATCATGTGTAACGTGTTAACTCAATTGAACTGTATAGCAATATTTGTCAGCCAAATTAATTAGAGTGAGTTACATCAAATTCTTGAAAAGTAGCATGGCAAGGTTTACATACCCTATGCATAGCTTCTAATAGGAATGACTATATTTATTAGCAATAAGAGCGCAACTTAAATTGCAGTTTGCATTTAATTACATCCGCACGACGCACGCCTTAAGTGTAACAATGTGTAATTTCTTCAGCTTAAGCTTGCCTAATGTCACACACCTTCAATATGTGATGGATCCCATTGTTGGGTTTCGCATTTGACTGATGTGTTTAAGTAAAAATGTAGAATCGACATTGACTCAATTGACTATGTAGTGGTTAGAATAGGAAATAAGAATTCTAAACTAATATTATATTTCGAGCAAATATATTTCACTTAAGTGCAAATTTAGATGTCACAACTATGCCAGTTCGAATAAATTAAAATATCACATTATAGCATTTAATTATTACAGATATTCTACAGGACTCGCAGAGTAAGGCAATGAATGAGACATTTGTGAACAATAGCTGTTTAAAAACAGAATTTGGTTTTTATTTCCAACAATCACATAATTTTAAAGGACTTAGCAGATACCACGCGGCCAATTGATGTAATATTTGTTCTCATCTTTTATAGGATTTTTATCAGGCGTCACGTGATCATCGGAATGTTATTAATAGTTCTCAGCGGCATTCCTTCCAAAGTCCGGAGAATCTACTGGATTCACTTGTAATTTTTCAAAGTTCGGATGTGATTCTTTTAATCCGGAGCTGAGACCGTCTCCACTACTGTTGCTATAATATCCGACCCAGTCTTGTGAATGGGATACTGCGTATAATCGAGTGTCTTCTGCAGGTTTAACTCCTTTCCGCCAGAAAATATTGGCAAACCTGTTGTGAATCAATTTATTAAATCAAAACAAATTTTTGTTAATACAGCAATTTAAAATATCCAACCAACCAGTTCGGCCAGCAAATCGGCATATTGGGAATCAAATGTGTTGGATCGTAAACACAAAACAACTTGTAATTCGAAAGTAAATGTAAATTTGAAGATAACGACTAGAAGCACATGGAATTGTTGAGTTTTGGAGGAATGGGTTTCGGTTTGATGCGTTCAAAAGTTAAGTCCATTGTTTATATTATGACTGTTGCTGTGGAATTGGTTTATGGAATATCTGGGGTTATGAAAATCGTTTATGCATGTATCAGTCGGATGCGAATAATCAAAATACCAAATTTTGCAATTTATAAAATCAGAAGTTGGACGCCGATCGGTCAATCATATTTATATTTTCAATCAAACAAAACTATAAATCAATTACATTTTGGTGGACACAGCTGGTAAAAGCTTTTCACAAATTTGCGATTTATTTTTGCGATTCTAATGTGGCCACAGTGGGTTGGAATATAATTTTGAGATTTGTGTATCTAAAAATGCTGTTTCAAGATTAGAGTCCCATTTGGGGTTCTGGAAATGCAAAGGCTTTCAGGGTATACACCTTCTGGGAACTCTAACAGCTCCGTCACTTTTCTGGCGTTCAATCCATCTCTCTTCTGACGAAGTCCAATAACCTAGTAGCATGATATACAATAGACTAGTTAACAAATTGGTATTTTCCACCAAAATGCAGGTACAGATTATTTACTTACCAATAGGGATGCATCATCTGTTTGAAAGAAAATTTCGTCTTCATGAAAACCATTCATATCAATTTCCGCATGGAAAGACCGTGAGCCGATCCCAAGTCGAGCCTCGCGTTCCGGACTAAAAATTTGAAATAAACACATCAATATTCACAAATTGTGACATTTAAAATGCAATTTTCATAAATTGTAATATTTAAAATACGATTTATTACCGATGAGATCTAGTCGGGACAGGGGCAAATGTATTTCTCTCCACGCGTCCATCCGTATTAATATGAGTAAAACCATTGATGACATTCAAATCTTCTAAATGTTGAATAGGTCTTCGATTATATTTTGATTGTGGGAGTGGACTTCTCAAACGAAGTGGAGCAATCGGATTTGTTTTGAGTAAAACGACGGCAGGGTAAGTTTCTTGACGAATCGCAAAGGATTTTAATTTCTGTCCTCCCTTTGAGCGACGACCTTCATCTTTTCGCACTTCAACTTCCTCATCCTCTTGAACAACAATGTCTGTTTTGGGGGCGCTGGATTTGTATTTGATGGGGAGTGGGAAATTATCTCCAAAATATTTCTTGGATACCTCATTCAATGAATGGCCGATTTCATTTTCCGTGATACGAACCCGTGCACGATGTAATTGCATAGGAGTTTTGGCTGGGGTCAAATTATCCGGATTGATATTGAAACTTCGAAGAACGGAATTTACTCGAAATGGTGGAGCGGAGTCGGAGCCCTTTCGTGGTGGATAAGGGTACTGGGTGGCAGAGGATGATGTTGTTTTCTCCTTATGGGACTTTGCTTTTATTTCCTGGTCATGAGAATTGGCATTTCCTCCTGGTTTCAAACCATGCCGACCACCAATTGACAGCATTGTGGCAATAGTGATTTCTATAAATTTATTATTTGAACGGTTCCAAGTTGGATTCCTATTTGGTTATTAAATTTTTTTGTCAGCTGAAAGCTAACTGTTTCGTTTGATATGATTTCAAGCGTCCGTTACCCCAGACTACAACTGTAGCAAGAAATGACAGGAATTTCCATTTGGCTATTTTAAATGGCGTTTCAAACTATCCTGTTGTAGTGGTAGAATTAAGTTAACGGTCTTACATAAATTCAAATGGCGTGTACAGCTAAAAAGTTAATTTGTATTACGTTTATTTTATCCGAATTCACTTTCATTCTCATCCATTCAAAAAACATTTCACCTCAATGCATAAATCCTCAACCTGTCAATCCAAATTTATCTCTCATCCCTTTCCACTTTCTAGCATGTAGGACAACCTTGTGCTGCACCGCGGCGCGGCTTGCCTGTGCAGTGCACGCATAAACTGCTCCCTGACTGACAAGATTACAAAACAGAAAACACCAAATGAATGTGTAATGGAAAAGTAACAAATGAAGCAGACGTTGAAATTTGAGCATCCAAGTTTGCAATTAAAGGGAACAAAAGAGCATCTTATTTTGTGGTAAATTACTCAAATTTCTACCTCGTCTTGTAAGTGTATACGTTGTAGGCCACACTTCATTACACGATCAAAAATAACGGGTGGTAATGGTTTGCCTTTGCCAGGGTGCATCCCTGTACAAGTCTAAATTTTGATTTTAAAAATCTAGAAAAATGAATTAATTATGATTCAGTGTCGCCCACTTTATATTCTATAAGGCTTAATAAAGATTTTAAAAACTTAGGTTTTGAATCATTGACGTGGAATGTGCGTTTCGAATTCTTGGTTCGGAAAAACAAATTTTCAAAACGTTTCAAAATATTCCATTGTGTTTCATAGCCGAATTGAAAAGTTGTGATGCAATACTCGCTCATCCTAATCGGTAATGGGCCGGCAGACTCCCTTGGATAATATCATGTCAACGGCCAACAATGAGATTTATTGAAGAACTGACGTACTCACCCGAGATATCAAATATCTTGGGTTTCATTAGTTTATTGAAATGTCGACAAGCTAACAACGAGGATATCAAGTGTCTCTTTCATTTTCATTGGTTTTACTACGCGCTTTTAAATCTTCCTTCCCTCTGCATGCCATGCCATGTCTTGCTGCATTACCCTCCACTAAAAAAACCCAAACCAAATCGGAGCACCGCACCAGAATGGTCCAGCAATTTATAAATAATGAATGAAACCCTAAAAATCACCCACCCACAACCTTCCCATTTGAAAAAGCCAAAGGTATAAATACGTAAGTAGAATAATTGAATCCAAACAAGACACACGCATTTGGTTCGAACGAGACACAGACGAGAAGCACCAGAAAATCCAGCTTACTTGGTCAGGTCATTTAAAAATCACGAACTATGGACACACCTCCGTGCCGTTGGAGAAGAAACCCAAATGGAAGTTTGGAGAGGGAATTGCTATCCGAGGAAAATGTACCAAATTCCAAGACTAAAGAATCTGGCCAAGTCCCGGACTACGTCCGTGTCATCCTTGTCACAGGTTCGAATCACAAGCCAAAACTTTCAATTCACTTTGTTTTCTCCTCCCTCTGGTTTTTATCTCCCATCTAATTAAGTTAGGGTCAGTTCTGGGCCCCAAATACTCAATTTAATGCTAGAGCTGAAAAAAATTCCAAGCCCATTTCCGGCGGAGCTGAAATTAGATAGGAACAACTACGAATTGCTTTAAGATTTCCGTCATATCTTAATGCCTAAATTGAATTTGTGATTTGTACGTATGTAGATATGAATGGGAGGAAACGGAAGTTGTTAATTCCTGCAGCATTAGATCTAGACCGACCGAAGAGACCGAGGACAAGTTTTTCCATGAAGCAACTTCAGAGCCTGGAAACGGAATTCCTTGAAAATCATTTTATCTCAGAAATCCGACGACAAATTTTGGCTCGGGAATTGGGACTAACGGAAACACAAGTAAGTCGGTTGAAATATTTAACATAAGCTTAAATATATTAAATGAAATATAGTTCCTGAAAGAGAAAATTTGTTGTATTGCTCACATCGCCGTTCCCGCCCGTGTCCTTTGTTGTATTGAGCCCCCTACTTTAATTTAAACAAAGCAAATCCCAAAAAACGCCGAACATAATAGATGTATGATGTGATGTTGTTTAGTTGAGTTTGGTTGTTAGCATCATAGAATTCACAATATATCTATTATTTTGTTAGTATGCTTAGTTATGTACAATTCCAGTCAGTTTAGACCAAAGTTTAACTGGTGGAAGCAACAATTGGTGTTATCACTCAAATATGCTTCCCCCCTAAATTTAATCGGACTAACAATCAATCAATTAATTCCAATTCCAATGCATTTCAGATTAAAGTCTGGTTTCAAAATCGTCGAACCAAACTGAAAAAGGAAAGGAGTCAAACTAAATTCCAACCACCACCGACAGCCTTGACATGTTCCAGTCCACAACCATACATGTCATTTCCAGACTACTACAAAAGTGCGGGCAGTCACTTTCCTCCACCCTCATTCCAAGCCCAGCAGCAATCCAACCCTCGCTTCAACTTTCCCAGATTTGAATTTCCTGTTTTGTCTCCCCTAAAACTTTTCTAAGAAGTATTCCACTTGCCGTCATCCTAGCAGCAGCAGCAATGCAATTAGTACTTTCCATTAACCATTGGACATTCCACAGCAGAGCAGTACAAAGTGCCGTGCCTGTGCCTTCCATTTCCTTCAGTTTTAAAGCTAAGCTAAAACTTACAGCTTAAGATGGTGAGATATCCGTTTGAATTAAGTAAAAGTTAAGTTTCCTTTCTCATCCGCCCCGCCGAAAAGTTGGGCGGATATCCGTTTTCATTTCCGAGGATTGTAGTGAGTAAGAAGTGTAAGTTTACTTCCAAGTGAGAAGTCATTGGAGTCGGGTGACGACGAAGGAAGATCAATCGATTACCTGCCGCTGTCTCTTAACGTCATTCCATTCTATGTTGGAATGGGAGCAGGATGTGTCAGGTAAAGGCTTGGTGGGAACAAGGGAGTTCCTAATATTGTTGAAGCTCGGCTCCCATCGAAGCTGGAAATGTCATTTTAAGTTGACTCCTTTTGGCTCCAGGACTGACTTGCGATTTTGGAACGAGACCCGGAATCTTCCCCCGAAACATGAGCTCCTGCATCCTACAAAAAAAAAATATCTCTTCCTTCCCACTCACATTCCTTTTTCCTTTTCTTAAAGAAAAACTCTCTTCTGGTCCAAATCACACTTACTTACTTTCAGCGGAGCCAGCCGCCTGCATGCTTTCTCATGAGAAAATATGTCCGTAGATGTGCTTTGGTTGAGTGGAACCGAGCATGAGGTCTTACTCCTATTTGCTCTGCTTTTACTCTCCCCTTCGACTGAGTGACTCTAATAATTTACTTCCTTCACAATAAATAGGATGAGGCGAGATACGCTTTTATTGGGCAAAGTCATTTCTATTACCGTCTTGAGGAATCCAAGTGTTATTTGCAGTTGGAATCTTTAACTTTTAAAATGTTTAGATGATTTAAGCGCCTTGGATATTTTTTAATTATTGTCCTTCTAACTACTACGTTATATTCAAGATTAGTAGTCCATGTGAACGTAGAGCAAAGTCTGATGAGTTTAGTTTAGATTTTTTAATTATAATGCACATACTGTAGGAGCATTTCTAAAAAAAATTAATGTATTGCTTTTGTGTTTTAGATGCTAGTTTGCCATTTGTAACACTGTAGAACTTGTAGGAATAATTAGCTGTAAATAAAATTTCAACTGAAGTTGTGGTACTTGTTTGCTTTATTCTGCGTTTATAGTTAGTGTAATTTACATGATAAGGAAGCGAATTGGAGAATATGTTTTTATCGACCCATAATTTGAACCTCATCTGCATCATCACCATCCAATGCCTTGTCACCTTTCCGTTTTCGAGAAAACCACAAAAATAAAAATGAAATGATGAAATACACGCAAGCTACAACCCAACCGGTGATGTAGCAGAATCCTGAAAAAAGAAACAATTAAACACGTGTCAGCGAAAAGCTTCTTACAGTATCAGATATTCTCAATCCTAACCATAGCTGAATGTCGAGTCCTTCGGGTGAATGTATATCAACTTTTCCCTTTCATATCGGATTCGAGCATCCGTAACCTGCACAACTACTAGCACGGTAGCCCCTTTCATAAAAAAAAATTTCAAAATTTAAGTATATCACAATTATTTTATTTAAAAAAAACTAGAATAAAAATATTACCAGAGAAGAAGTATAATCCAGCTGCCAACCGTTTGAACATGTACCTCGAGTTTTTAAATAAAGTGTAAAAAGCTACAGGGACAGCCGCCACCATCAGAGCTAAACTAATCAAGGCAAAGCTGACCTCGGTTCGCATGAAATCTGGAATCGCAACACAAAGTTTATGAATTTAAATCCTCCTGTGTTGCTGATACAACTACATTGCAAAGTTCAGTTCCGTAAAAAATATTGTTAAATTTTAATCGTAAAGCAATCCAACGTTTAAGATTGATTGGTTCGTACGGTAACTCACCTATTACTTCTTCCTTTCCAGTTATGTCGATTGTTTTCAGATCGTCTGTGGTGGGGATGAGAGAAAATGTTTTGCACCATCCTAGTAGACAAGGTCAAAGTTAAATGCTTTTGCCAAAATAAATGTCATCAAAAGATGTTTACAAAACAAGATTAGGCATCAACATTTGCTTATCGTGGTTATATATAGATTGGTATTTCAACGAGTCCCATGAATCAAAATGTCATACAAGCCTACACAATTTTCCTTCGTACGATCCGCTGCACGTCTAGTTAATGGATCGATTTCTCATTAGCATTTAGGAAATAACAATACCTTTGGGATTTTGAAATACGATACTGTACTACTCAAAACTAAACAAGTGGCATCCAGTCAATATCGCTATATACATACACCATCAAATACAGAGAACTCGGAGCAAAGTACTACCAGTTCAACAATTAATTATAATACGAACGGATCCATTCCAAAAAATTAATTACTTCCCATCCCAGGCAATTCAAAATCCAAACCCTGGTAATTATTTTCCAGATATCCACCATACCACAAGTCCCACTGAATTTATTCATCTCCGTCTCTCTTATTTCAAGAGATTGTCTTACAGAATCGAATCAAGTCTTCTGATGTAGACCTGGCTTCACAAGATGTTTCTTGTCGTCCCGCCTTAGACAACCCTTCGTAGTCGGTCGTAGTAAATTCAAAGCAGTACGCGCCAAACAGCTCGCTATAGACGTACTCGTATCTCGTATTTCGTACTACATTTCTCCCGGGAGCTCTAACAACGTTCCAACCCAGCAATTAAACAAGGAATCTCGGATGGTTCTTGGAAAGTGGAAATTCAAATCTACCCCGTTCCATCCCGCTGCGCTAGTCCTAACCTGGATCCAACTCGACTGACTAACTCTGTCTGATTACCCTCAAGGATCTCAGACTCAGAGCTGTATTTTTCCTCCTTGATTACTTCTAACTTGTCATACCTCCGGTATTCATGAACCCCGAATCCCATTATAATATTGTACGCCTTCACTCTCAGGAATTACATCTAAGGTACACAAAAGTTTTCTCTCCCGTCCCGTCTCATTCAATCCTTCGGGATATTATTTCGAAGTTGTTTCATTTGAAGGAAATTCTCCAGGCTTTCACCATGAGGAAGCCAGGCCAAGACTCAGACGAGGAACAACGTGTTTCTACTCTAATTGGCTATTTGTTTAAGGAATCTGAACTAGGAAAATTTAAAACTAAAGGAGCAAAAATCAGAGCATGATATGACGTGATATATGTATGCCGTTTTGCTAGAACCTACTACCTTACTGTGTGGAACATCAAAAAAGGGTAACCTGACTACTGAAGTAAACTTATAAATAATATAATAATAAATATAAAATATAAACTAAAAGGCTTCGGGTCGTGTTGAGGTTCAAAAAATTTGAAGTCATATAAATACCACACCAATTCCATTAATAAATATAACATCATAAAAAGTGCCAAATTGCGTCGTGAACAAGACTACGATCGATTTTACGGAACGGAAAAAATAACTCCTGATGGATCAACGAGCTATGTGGAATGACTCGACTCCAAGGAATTGTCGTTTAATTTGATAGGCACTCCCCTCATAGTCTCCTTGGAAAGGAATGGCAAGTCACACATAATTAACTGCAACTCTAAACGGCTATCTAGGATCTTGGAACCATTATTTCCTCGCTGTGAGGACTAGTGCAGAACTTTGCCTTTATTTCCTCTATCAGCTCAGATCCGAACCTAACCTCCCACTTCGCGTCTTAATTAATCAAAATAACAATTTTGGCAACAGAATTGTACAATTTATTGGTTAAAATACCATTCCCATTCAAACCAAAGTGCGACGAAAGTACATGTACTACATCCAGCGAAAAGTGAAGTGTATTTTTAAGTCTGCAATCTGCAAATATTATTTTCTTAATGAAAACATTCACTTCCACCCTAAAGAAGTCGGGAATCACAATCACCCGCGCTGAAATGGATTACAAAGTTCGTCACTCCTTCCCCTTAATGATATCAAGGCAAACAACCAAAGCCGAGTTAATCCAGTTTTATCCCTTCACCTCAAAAGATGATAGACACTATTAAATCTCCGACTTTCCTTCCGTAGTTTGCCCTACCCTGCCTGCTCTCTGAACATAATCTCAATTCCCGTCGTCGTCGTCGGCGTCGTCATTCCAGTTTCCCCACTGGCGACTTCCCACTAACTCGGAGTGAATGTGTTTTAAATCGATTGGATTCTAAGCCAAGGGGTACAAGGCGAGGGAGCGTGCGGCTATTATGGTCTTCTTTCCTCCTAGATTTCCGTCACGGACTTAACTTGACATGAGCTGAATGCTTAAGTAGACCAAAGCCTTTCTTTCTTTTTTTTTAAAGGAAAATGTGACATTTACGTTTTGACAGCCAGGGGTCAGCGCAGCGCCTTCAGGGGAAGGGGGGACGGGACAATTGTGGTTATCATTAGGAAAAGGGTGTGCGTAGTTTGTCACTGCAATGGCAACGGATTCCTGGATGATATTTACCAAAAGGAAGAAAAATGAGGGACACGGATGGAATGGTCACTGGGAAACCCGGTGATCAACATGACAAAAGTGAAAGGACTTAGGAATCAAATGGGTCGAATGGAATGGGCCTGAGGGTGGATGATGAGCAAGATGAAAGATTATTGCGTCTTTGAAGGGTGACTGGAGGAAAAATACAGTAACTTTTAATGATGAAACTCCAGGCGTTTTGGCTGCGTGGACTTTAGACTTCGTGCATTAGTTACGGAACGTAATATGAATAAAATCAGTCTTTAAGTAAGAATGTCGTGGGATTATTTTGGATTTGGATGCTGGTGCACTCAAATGTTTACAATTTATCATTATTTAAACAAACGCACGATTTACAATAGAAGCCAAAGATCATACACCTAATGTTAATTTATGCACAAATTATTATATAAAACAAAATGTTATCTGGCCATTTGACTTTTCAGAAAAAGTGTTGGCCGCTTGACACTTGCAAGGCTTGACATCATAGAATGTAAATAAAGTGACTTACGTTCATCAGTTTTATTTGCCCTGACTGTTCGGCAAACCCTCCATAATCCAGTATTACTCATGACAAAAACTTTAGCTCCTGACGAATTGCTTGCAGACAGAGCTGCCTCGTTTCCATATACAATGTACCTGCAGAGAATTTATAAGACTCATTACTCCCGAGCTTCCAACACAGCAGGTGCTGGTGACAACGGATGTGGGAACGGGGACCATCCGCTCCAGGAATACTGAGTTGACCTGTTAATCTTTTCATAACAGGTCGAGAGTAGGGGAGAACAAATGGGTTGAATTTTAAATGCAATAACATGCAAATTTCTATAGGACAGTGTTAGAAGAGTGAAATTGGTAGGTTCGCTCACTTCATCTGATTGTCCATCTTGATGTTGATATTAAAATACGATTAATTCATCGGCTTCCAAATTATATTTAATTGTTTAAAGTAACGCCACATCTGCTTTTTGGCAGTCGGTCTAATACATTCTATAGTGAACTTCAGCTCCGGATTTGTCTCCACAGGAAAGATTCTGGTTAAATCATGTGTTCTACAATCACCAAAACACTGAGTGCTGGGTAAAAAATTCCGACGTACATAAAAGTAGTAGCAATCACACTTTGGGCGGATATGTATTTTGATGGCATTTTGATTATTTGCGCATGGTACACCACCGTGAAATAGTAAGCAATAAACATGCATGCAACTGCTTCAATCAACCCATGGTAAAAAGTGTACCTCCCGCATTCCTTGATTTAATGGTGGGTACATCCCGTTGTAAATGTCACTTTTGAGGGAACTAAAACTAGAACCTCTGTCAAACAAATTGTTAAATTTAGAAAACGAATGGAGAAATTGCAGGATTGTGTTGTGGCTTGGCGTTCGAGTTTTCAACATTTGGCGCTTTTACGCAGTTAGAAATGTGGGAGGATTTTTAGTTAGACAGAATATCAAAATTGAATACTAATTCATTACAATTGACATGAATGTCTTATCTTACCAGTAGTCAGTTCCGACAGCTACAAGCCAAAAAACTGCTGAAATCACAGCCAGACAAGCCAAACCCAACATGATTTGTTTTTCAGTTCTTCTTGTATTTTGAAGTTGTTCTCGTTTTTCCTCCAGAACCTTCACCAGTCGCTCCCGCTCCAATTTCTCCAGTCTGACCCGCTCGGAATTATTTCGTTTTGAATTCTTCATGCTGTCACCACTCACACTTTTGACACTTGCAGTTTTCGGCTGTTGTTCCTTGTAACTCCTTGTACTTCCTCCAGCTTTGAGTTGTCCATCCATTTTTGCAGTGAATTTAGCTAATTTTCTTGACGGCACGGCACGGTTGGTTTGGTTCAGTTTTGCTCTGCTTTTCTTGGAAACAAGGTTTTCCGGTGCCCTCGTCCCGTGTAAGCACTTGTTTAAACACAATATTTATGATTTTGGACAAGGACGGGATGAGGTGGGAGGGAAGAAGGCAGGCAGGTATGCTAAAAATATACGTACTATAACAGGGATTTCTTTGTAATAAATTCCGCTTCCCTTGGTTTCGCTCGTAAACCTTTCACCCGTTTCATTTGAGGGCACGACGACTTTCTTCAAAAGTAATGCACTCCAGACTTCCAAGCCCTCCACTACTTAGGTGTACATTATGGTTATTATTTAATTTTCGAAGAATGTGTGAAGGGATTTATGGGCTTGTTGAAAGCAACTAATGTGCAAACCTCAATTTTTGCGAGATTTTAAACGATTTTGAGTCACACTTTGGTTCAATTGATGAAGGACATTAACGTAAAGGGAAATACTTTGTAAGTAGTTTGAGGGGCGGAAAAGGGAGTTAAATAGTCACGAGCACTTTCACAAGGAGGATTCAAAAAATTTAATTAAATACACTTATCACGAGTTGTATGATAAACCAAATCGAAAAACAACATCTGGAAGAAATACTAAAGGGAATAGTACAATGCTATTAATTAATAATGCACGGCGTTTGAAATTCTGAGTTACAAATAAATATTTTGAGAAATCATTAAGTTGAAATCCACAAATAGCAGAAAACAAGAATCGCGGAGAACTGGTTGGAAGCAGTTTTGGGATCCTCTCGTCTACGGAAGACTAACACAAATGAGATGCCATTGCCATTTGCTGTATCATCAGTGCGAAAAATTATCCTTCAAGAATCTCGGCACTTGGAACAAGTCTTCTTGGTCGTGGAGGGGCAATAACTAAACGGAAGGCATTCTATTGGGGGTTAAACCTGCTGTTATGGAGGACATACCTTCCTCATCTACAAAAAAACACAGATGAAGGCATTTGGGCCCGTGCTGTCTAAATTTAGCAACCGAAATCAAGTCGTCTGTCCCTGTCGTGCCAGAAAGGAATCAGTGATGAAAAGATTTAATGAAAGCGGATCCAAGGAGCTGACTGAGCTGTGCTATTCCCAAAACTCTGGAAACCCCGTGCGTGGAGGCGGATATGCGGAACAAGAGGATTTTTATTGTTTTCTTCAAAGACTTAATTAAATCATGCATTTCCGTCAGCTCCACAATCACAATCAGTTAGGAAAAAGTTGTAAATGTCGGAGGCTTGCCATACAATTTGGATTCTTTGACCAGTGGGTGTTTTAATTTCCGGATTTCTTGTATAGTTTGAACTATAAAATCCTTCATTACACGAGGAGCCAGAGGTTGGAAATTTACACAATGAAGTTTGCCAACATAACTAAAGTTCGTACTCGTATATACAATTAGTAATTTCTTGCGTCGCATAAGACATTTCCCAAATCAATAAAATCCGCAGACATGGTTTTACCGTATGGCACTATTAGGTTTAGTATTTCATCTTTTGTGAATTTCACGTATTTTTTTCAGGGAAATGTGTAATAACATTCTTCGAAACATTTGAAAGGACATGGGCCTGACCCAAAGATGACAGGCTGCGTAATTTGCACCATAAATAAACTTTCCTCGTAAAAAAAAGCAAGATGATCCAAAACATTCCACATCCACGCCGCCTTCCAACCTGTTTCCAAAAATGAGAATTTGTTTATTTTGTGTAAAGCGGGGTGCGGGTTCATAATTTATCTTTCCACAACACGAGGATGTAGAAAAGTAAAACTCATGTTGAGCTGTAATAAAAAGCCCAGTGGTAATTTTTCATAGGTTGGTCGTTGATGTGGTACGCCTCGTTTGTAACTTTGTTCTTTCATGCCTTTCATGCATAATGCAATCCCATACTCCGCGAAACGAAGGATTCACATTCAAAGCCAGAGTCACGTTCCACAGAAGACAAAACTCAAACAAAGTTGCTTTTGTTTTCATATTTTCTTAAGCTAACTCCATTTTCCTGACTACTGCTGTGAGCAGGGGAAGAAAGGATTTGTTTCCAACTAATGTAATGTGTTAAATGTTCCTGGTTTTCAGGGCGGAGGACAATGACATTTTCCTATGTATGGACAGTAGTTGGACAAATAGGGGCCGGATTTGTCGGTCTATTCATTATTCTATTGTATTCACCAAGTAGCAAGTCAATCCTAAATCAATTTACACAAAATTGTGTGGTTTTTGCTAGAAGAGGTAAATGCCGGGCAATGTTATTTTAAATTATTTACATATGCGCGTTTGTACAGCTATCAGTTATCCATTCAGGAGTGCGTGATATCAGTGCAACAGTCAACAAATTGGTATTTGGTATGCTTAAAACGGTTTCCCAATTGTATACGTAGAGTTTTCTGGTATTTCAAATTTGACAGTGACTTTACACTAGAGAATTAGATATAAAATAGATCTAACTGCCAATGATTTCTAAAGCAACAATGCTGACGTTGAGAACTCGTCCGGGCTACAATTTGAGCTAGTATGAATCATTCCAGCCTTGGTTGTGCCACATGACTCTGTGGGGAGTGCCGTGATTAAGAATTTGGAACACAACAACATACATTCTCATTCCAACTAAAACCGCAGATCCCGCCCGACCCTAAGTAAAGTTCCAGTACGGATTCCTTCCAAGAAAGCGGCAATCGTCTTTTACATGGCTGCATTGCAGTGCGTGTAGTTGGATGGATATGTGGTGGTTTGCTGGGAAGCAAGAAAGAAGCCGCGACGACGTGCCGACGAGAAGTGACGAAAAGTTTGCAATCCTCGAGTAAACAATGTTTAAATCAAGGACCCTCCTTTGCTGTTAATCAATCTTGCTAAGAAAAGTTTTCCACCAAAAGTTTACTAAAAGTTACGTGTTCGCGAATTAGGCCCGTAATTGTACTAAACGTGTTTTCCGCTGACACGCGCTTGTGCTTGGGATTAAAATTTTCGTTTCATTACTTTCGAAAAGTATTTATGTTAATGCGGAGGCCACTTGAAATTTCAACTTTCTTATACCAGTACAAATTTTGATTTAAGTTTGTTTGTTGCTGCTAAAAAAAGTATGGTTCATAATTGAATTCCGATTAAGATCTAATATGGCGTTGTAAAGTTCAGATTTTGATATGATAAACATAAGTTTGCAGACAAAATTTTCTACCAATAATAAAATGTGTCGGTGAGTAGTTATTATGCAAGAATAAAGGTTAATTTTATTTTTTGCAAATTACCAAGATGATATATAGGAGCATGGGTATGGCTGGCTATTGTACATTACGATTTAAAACCTGACAATTCAAAATGTATAAATGCATGTTGATGTTACATATAGGATTATAGAAAAATTACAAAGCTGCAGTACAACCGGATCCAATCCGAAGCTGATAGAGCATCCCTATCCAAAATAACAAATGCAGAATGATAAATCGCAAACAAAGCAGTGCAGTTCGCAGTTTCCTTTACAAAATGAGCTTTTGACATTTAGAATTCATACAAAGAAAACATCTTTTTCACACTCAATTAAATTCAGGCCCAACAGCCCAGGTGCAATTTAAACCCAGTCAGTGTCCATAGTCATCCCTTTCAACGTCTTAAACCCATACCCATTTTCCCCAGACATTTAAGCTCACACTTGAGAAAATACATTACTATACTATACACTTCCCTTTTACAAAAAGTAATCCAAAATCCAACACAGAATCTCAAGCTCCAGTCAGGCACCCCCAAAACACGTCCACTTTCTCCTTCCCCTCCACTCCATTAAATTCAACTTTTTATTTTTACAATTAAAATAATGGGAGATTCCTTTCTCCTCTCCTATTCCGCTCCAGGAAATTCCCTTTGGGTTGACTGGCTCCATTTTTGCTTGCGTCGTCGTCGTCCTCTTCGCGTGATTCTTTTTTTTTCTTTGACACGAAACTGGATCTCGACGACCTCACGGCACGGCACGGCACAAGAAGAAAATCTCTCCAAATCTTGTACGTAGAGAAACGCTCACAACGTACGCACACATTTCATTGTAGAAAAGAGGAAGAAAATTCGTTCGGGGATTACAATTGCTTACAGACTCCGACTTTTAGATGGGAAATACATAGAGACGAGACGGCAAATACCCGGGTAACATAACCCTTTGACTGGGAGGCTAGACTGACTCACTCCGTGCTTTTTTTTTGGCCTTTGAACTTTTGTCGTTGACTTTCGGATGAATTTTCGATTTTCAAATATTATTCTCCTTCCTCAGCGTCCCAAAACTTTCCATGGTTGCAGCCGTGACCGGATTTTTATTCCTCAGCGTCCCGTAGCTCACCCCCCGCTCAATTGTTGTGATCGTGACCTCTGGGTTCATGTACGACTGCGGGGGAAGGGGCATTACATCCGAAAGTCGCGCTGAATTTGACATAAAATCTATGTTCTCGGAACTGAAATCTTTGCAAATGTCAGGGTGCTTTCCGGTCATGGCTCCTAGGGTATTGTACTGGGATTGATGATGGGGATGACCTCCGTGAGGATGACCTCCGTGGTGAGGGAGGGAATGATGATGATGATTGTTGTAGCCCGAACGCCCAAGACTTGGATTCGGATGATGGGAATTTTCAATAGCAGCTGTATTGGAAGGGGCCATGAATGGGGACGGCTCTTGACGATGAAATGTAATCACGTAATGGTTTGGAGGGTATTTCCGGAAATACGCAGCCATGTCAAAGAGGGCTGCCAGCTCCGACAAGCTGAAGCTGAGCAGGAACAAGTAGAAGGAGTAGCTGTGAAATATAGGAAATAGATAAGAGATTTGGAATGGAACGAGTTTTACGAAGGAAAGTTGTTTCGAGGATTTTAGTTGTGATTCGTTGAATTTCTAGGTTTGAGAAATGGAATAGGTCAAAAACTTGAAAATTATTGCAAAACCTTTTGCGATCTGTTTAATTTCTAGACTTCATTCACATCAATTGAATTAAATCATGGCTGACGTCCAAACTCACCCATATTTATATCTGTAGAAAGTCGTGAGTCTCTTCTGATGATGACTGTAGGGGAGATTCGCCTCAAATTCTGATCCGATCTGAGACACGAAAGTGAGGAGAGCAGTTGCTTGACACAAGCCTGTGAGGGGAAACCAAACAAAAGGAATCATTCAGACGAGCACTAATTGCCTTCGTTATTCCTTCCTCCGAGAGATCGCTATTACGAGCGACTGACTGCAGCGCAATGCATTCAAGTGCAATTCCTTTCTTTCATATTTTGTGTGCTACTGCAATGTACAACTCTGTTCCTCGTCCAAGTTGGCAATGGCTGTATCTGAATGACACTTGACACGCGCGCGCAGGAACACTACACACTACAGAAGATGACATACTTTTTCTTTGCAGTCATCTTATTGTTTCGCTGGACAAAATAACCCCATTGCTTTTCATATTCAGTTTTTTATGCTATTTTTTAGAAAAAATATCTTAGCCTAATTAACGCCAGTCCAAATAAAAATATTACATATAGTTATTAGATCTTATCAGCTAGGTATGGTAACTTGAAAATATAGTGGAAAATTAGCAAATGTTGATAGCAAAACTCATCCTGAATAAATTCCCACAGCGTAAACATCACGGATCGTATGGAATTTCTTTCATCAAACAATAGTCCTTGGCTCTCTACGCGACATTTCAACGCGTGGATAAAAGCATGGGATGCAAAGTGTTTATTAGGACTCAGCCATGCATTCGAAATGCGTGCAAAGGAAAGCGTCAGCGTCATACGACACAAAATGAGGCGGGAATGAGTTTCCGGGTAGAAGGAGGATGAAGATGACGAGTTTATTCTGACTGAATGTCTGATTGAAATCTCCTGAGGTTCTCTCCCCGCCATCCTCGCCCCACTTTGACAATCGCTCTCCTTTTCCTGAGGCAGAAATTCAATTTTGTGCAAAACTCTAGTTTGGCTTGCAAATTGCATTTCATTGAATTTGTAAACGAGGCTGGCTCACACGCGTAGCTCGCAGCAGCCATTCTGTATAATACTCAATGCTCGGCCACGCCACGCTGTGCTGTGGTTCGTATGTTGGGAATGTATGATAAAAGAGAAAATCAAGGGTTGGAAAACCGTGCGAAATGGAATCTGGGGTCGTCATCTTGAATGATAGGATGCAAAAACGCTGCTGTGATCCGATCCCATATTCAAATTGGAATATGGACAAGAATGAATGGGGTGGTTGGCTGACTCAAGGATTTACTGACGGTTTCCCGAATTCCAGAAACTAACTCTCTCCTGAACTGAGATATTTCGCAATGCTACAAGCCAGAAGTTTTGGCAAGAAATCCGTCCATGCCGCGTGGTTGCGGCTCGGCTGGGTCGTTGGATTTTCAATTGGCTGATGGAGAAATCCGAGTCTGTCAATTCCCCTGTCTGCCTGTGAGTCATTTGTACATAACCATAGGATTGATAAATCTGGAATTCGAAACACCTTCGAAATCCTACTTGACTTTCCCGTCGAGTTTCAGCCGGAATTATAATAATACAGAGCAAAAGATCATCTCCGTTTCGGATTTTGGTGGAGTACTTTTAGGGAACGCCGCACCACCGGGTGGGCGAACTCATCCAACCGAAGGTCATGATTGATGAAAATCGTCTCGCTCTTTGAAATTGATGGATGATCTACACTTTTTGCATGGCATCGGCATATCCTCCAGCTCAACGTTGCGCTGTGCAGCTCAAACACAACACAAGTTTCAAAATTATAACGACCAAGTGAAGGGGAAATGCAATTCTGAATAATATTCGAATTACTCAAGAATCTAAAGATAATTTCCTTCCTTCTTTGCGATTCGATGCGGCGACGCGACGACCCGGGCGGGCGCGGCAAGAAGATATTAAAAATACTCGGCTCCCGTAATATGAATTCAGATTTAAGAAAAAATGTAAAAGAAAACTTACCACCCAAGATGAGCATACTAGCTTCGATGATTTTTTTATTCTTTTGGCAAAAGTGTCCAAATGTGAGACACAGGAAGGACGTGGAAGTGAAGAAGACGGATAAGCCAATGAATGGAAGGGTGAATCTATATATCGAGGATGGATACAAAATGGAAATTATATTTGCGTTTAGTATTCAAATCTACTCAAATGTATTTGATTTAAATGCATGCATGTGGGTTCTTATTATTAAATTAGCCAAGCGTGAGTGTGGGGTTTGCTTTAAGTGGATACGATGGTGGGAAATGAACGAAAATACAGTCGACTGTTGCCAGTACAAAATCCTAATCCGACTCTTCCCTTCAGATAATGTAATTTGAATTCCAATTTTGTACTCCGTATGATGTCTGCCTTTTATCATTCAATCATATCTGCTTCTGTTTATCCCGTCGCCGTGTCTGTGCCATGCTGCTAATTGGGCTACTTGAATTTCCAATGAAGAGAAGGGATTATTGAATCCCAGGTTTCAGGGATATTTCCGAATATTCAGAATGAAATAAAATGATGGAGCCGCGCAGCGCGCGTATTCCTCTGAAGTGTGGTTTATTCCAATCAGGATTAAATTCAAATAGGATTCTGATTTCTATTTTCTAAGTGCCTGGCTAAATTCCATCTAAACATCGCGAGTGAATATCGTATTAAAATCACGCACGTGCAGGGTTTATATTTCATCTAGAATTCGCATTCGTCTGGATTTGGATTTGAACTTTAACATTTAAAGTAACGTAATTTCGGGAGGCCAAAGCTTTTAAGATTACTTCAAAGCATTTTGCATAATAACATCTAGCATCATGAAAGAGAAGTACGTTGTAGGATGTATTTCATAAATGCAATTTGATACAACACAAACTTTCAAACTAAATGTCGCATTCGCACAATATATTTACATTTGTTTAATAAATCGTCGGGTTATAGTAGTTAAATTCCTCTTTCAGTTGGAAAGATTAGTGGCACTCCACAAATGTCTAATCCATAATATAAGCTACAATTGCATACCAAGCTGAATAAATTGGACACTAAAAACACGGAAAGTCTGAAATTTGTCCATTTCCTCGCCATCAGTCCCAAATCCACTCCTCCACAGATTTTATAATGGATTTGATAACGATATTTCACCACGAGGACGAGGAGCTGAGCGGCTACATTATGTAAGGATTATTTATTTTTGTTTCAGCTGGATGGATATTCCGTCGTCGTCGTTCGTAGAGAAAACTGCCGTGTCGTACTGTGCATAACAAGGAACGTCTCCCTCGTGAATGTTTATTTAGAGATCACAAAAGGGGAGAAAAGGGACCCAATCCACGGCCTGGGCACATATGGCACGGCACTACTTATGTTCTATATTTTTCTCCATCTAGTCTAGTCTAAAACCGAAACTGTGTTTTTTTCTGATATTGAGCAAAGGGACTTCTCTCCCTTCCATGTATGTTGCATATTGAAGTGTTTACTTTCATGGCAAAGGGGCCCATTAATATCCACTCTGTGTTCGGGTTCAAAGGAAACCCGGATTCGGGCCGTGCCGACTGCGGTGCAGTGTAGCATGCAATTACATACATACATCCGTACCTAGTTGCGTGCTGCACAATGTGGTGGTTGGTGGATCAAATCCACAATAGTACACGCTATCAAAATAGTTAAACCAGATCTAAAACATTTATTTCCTATCCTCCCGGGTCAAACATCCTACTCAACCATGCATGGAAACGATTATATCCATTTCACATGCAATCCCCATGTATGTACAAGTCCCTAAATACAAATGACCCATTCGTCCGTACCTGAGTTTCTCCACACAATTGGCAATCAACTCCGTCGGCATCGGCGGTGGCTTCCTCGATGGATCAAAATTAATCAAACCAAAATTGTACCAATCCAAATCATGACATTCCATCGGCCCATTCCCATCCAATCCAAAACCGGGAGCCAGGAAATGACTGCTCGCCGTCCCTTGCTGTCCAGAACTCCCACTCCCGGTCCCACTCTGACTCATCGTCTTCGGCCCATGAACCGAGGATTGCTGTTGAACACACATTTTGAATAGTCCAAATTTTGCACGAATCAAATGTGGCCGCGGTTCTTCATACGGACCCAATTTATCCAATTCCATTTGATCCACTTGCGGCTCTTGAATGGAAACCCAATCCACTGTCAATACGGCCATCCAAAGGACGACTAATGCTGCTATGCAGCAAAGGGTACCCAAAACTGCCAAATGTTTGTAGTGTTTCTTCATTTTGAAATTGGCGGTGTCGGATTTTGAGTTTTCAAATCCGAAATTGTATTTTTCTACTCACTCTGGTGACATTTTCCGCTCAACACGACACACACTCACAAACACAAAGTTCTTCGTCCCAAATTCCCGTTGTTTACGTGTGTACCCGAATCCGAGCAAGTTCAGAAACCTTCTGTTGCCTTTCCGGGTAGGATCCCGTACCCGGGTAGCCCGTCGTCATCCCGTACGTACGTATTCTGTGTACGTGACTCTTTCCATCCCTGCGCATTCCCCCTTTCCTCCAGGATTTTCAACCCCGCCGCCCCTTCCTAAGGGTAATCGGTTTTTTTCAGGGAACACAAAACTCCCCCCTTTCCTGGAAATCTTCCGTTGTGAATTTCCCATGCTTTTCGACTCCCACTTCACCCGCACCGTACGGCACGGCAGGCACCCTTCGACGCCGTTCGGCCCGCACCGCCACAGAAAATAAGAGAGAGACTTGAAAACATTGCCAGGGAAATCCACAAAAGTCGTCTAAAGGACTCAGAGATGCAACCAGTAGTAGTTACACGAATTTTACCCGGGTTATATGGCCTATGGCCATCCTCCCCCTTCTATGGTATCTTTTCTTTTTTCACCCTCTTGTGCATTACATAGTACAAAGTACGTAACGTACGGAGTTTATGTCGCGTGCCTTGGCCGTGCAGTATCGATTTCAGCTTCCGTCCGACTACATGGACCGACTTCTTCCTTGCCTTCTAACACAAATACGGTGGTGGGGAAGAGGATACCCGGGTGTTCTCTTCCCGGATTGAAATGCTATGCTTTGCTGACTCTTACGCTACGGCATGGTACTCGACTCGAAGGAAGATATTGCATTGCATGTATGGCTACGGCTACGGCTATGCCGCCAATTGACTTCATCTTCATTGGATCTATCTTCTTCCGTCATCCAGTTCTTCCATCTGTTCACTATAACTCCACACTGGATGAAGCGTTGTGTACATACATAACATACATACACACATAGACACATGTACATTGTACATGCAAAAACTTGCATGGTGTGGTGAAATTCCAGGAAAAACTCCATGGTTGGATGGAAACGTGGATGGAAAGCAAATCATGGTGAAAGAGTCCGAGAGACGAGGCAGGCATGGGGTAGAGAACAGCAAAGTTTTATGATGATATCTCGTAGAAAAGGAGTCTACGGACCACTTAAATAGCAAGTTTATGGATGGATGTATCCCCTTCAATGGGGGCTGGGAATAAATTCCGATTAGGTTGAACGCTTTTGAGATGGCAAAAAGCATAATGACTTCCCTGTCGACAAACTGAGTCGTTTCATCCATAAAATACCCATGGATGGGGAGCAGGAGTTAGTGCAGGCCAGGCACGGCTCGGCACGACATGGAATGGGATTTCGTTTTTGTGGAGCCTCGTGTACTTTACTTAAACAAATGACTTAGAGTAAACGATCCTGATCCGAAGCTGAATCCACACAATATTAGCGTTTAGATTGGTTTTGCTTTATTTCCTACGATTTATCGGAGTTGAGAAAAGTTGGCTTCATTTAAATTGGAGAGTGAATTTAGTTCCGGGAAAATCAACTCAAGTTTGATTTACCTATAATTAATTTTGTTCGCTTTGCTGGCAATGTTGTATATACAATGTAGCCGAGTGACAAGTTATATCGAGCTGTTAATTTAAATTTATAACTAGACGAGAATACAATTTTTCGAGCGGCAAATATTAATGCATTTGTAGAATTTGTGTATGAACCATTTAACTGAACATTTCAAACATCAAACCACGAGCTTAGAAAGCAAATGTTAATATGTGTCAAAAATGAGTACTCAAATGATGATCAATCAATGAATAAATCAATTTTATTTTATTTTTTTTTCAGCAATCCACCCGAGTGGCCCGAGCCTGCATAACATAATAAAATCAAAACCCATCACCATATTCGCTAAACAAAAATTAAAGTATGACGTCTTCGAAAATTCAAATTGTATATAGGCATAAGAAGATACTCTAGCTTAAGATGGCAAATCACTAAATATTTTTTATTTAAATTTGATACTACGAAACTAACTGTTTGAATTATGTATGTTTTCATAGACATCTATAATTGGATTTCCTCCTCTTCTACTACAGGCTACGCATAATTGCACATAATTTTCTTTGGAATTCTACATGGAGCATTTCTACTTGACGTTGATGTGATGGGACACGACTGCTGCACAGCAAGCAGAAGAGAACTTCGTCCCCTAAAACCCGTTAGCACGTTCAGAATTTGGAAAATGACAATAATTTGCATAATTCGTTACGCGCTAAAAAATTTGAAATTGAAATTACGCTTGTTTTTCATTTGCATTGCAAATTGGGGGCTCTAACGTGAGGGAGTTGTTCCAAGGAAGGAATCGTCGCCTGTCACTTTCCTCGCCTTATTTTTTTGCTTACCCGGAAAAGATTGCAACGGGAAATCCAACAGAGGATAATACGGAATTCTGCATCCTTCTTTCCCAATTTCCATTACTGGTAGCCGCCTTCAGAGCGAAGTCTTCTCATTCGGAGCGTCGGGTATTGATTCTCAATGAAGTGCCGTTCTCCATAGCTGGTTTTGCATACAATGGCATAGGCAAAGATGAAATGACATTTATTACATTACATTCGATATGGTATTTAACGCTGATGTAGTAGCAAGGGCCAAATGTACAAGAAAATTAAAATAAACCAAAATCTACGTTATGCAATTCCGTGATAATGCATGATGCACTAGATGGACCTTTATACAGGAAAACTAAACATATTAAAATAAAATAAAAATCATTCGGCACAATCCAATGCAATTCAAATGCAAAATATTACAAAAATGTACGCGTGCATCATTCTCCATTAACTAAAGTTAAAAGCAGCCTCCCGCCGAGTCATCCATTTGGCGGGCCCTCCCTGTCCATCATCCTCAACCAAAGGAAACGGATGGGTCAATTCCCCAAAGGTCATACCAAGGCCCGCACAAATTCCCAGTCCTTTCGGACTTTTGATCCATTCTCGAGGAGCGCTCTGGGTAATACAATCTCCGATGAATATGGTTTCCATAGTCAAAGATCGGCTTCTCCTTTCCTCCCTCCCCATCCGATGCAATTAGTTCAACTGTATGAAATTCCGAATGGATGGAACCCTTGATCCTCGACGGTCTTTTCCCACGCCCACTTCCGCCACGGAGATTGATGCTTTTCTCCACAGTCGTTGATAACTTGGTTACAGAGGGGCTGGAAGGATTTGGATTATTTCTCGACTGTCCATGCCCATACGTAGGAGCTACAAGGCTTCGGATTCCCTTTGAATTTCCTTGAATTCGCATGGATTGGGATTTTAGGGTCGGACCAGCTCGATTGGTTCTCCGATGTCCCTTTTCCATTGACATTGGCGGTGGTGGTTCCACGACGTAGACGCTACTTGCATTGTCATCATAATCATTGTCATTTTCATTGACGGTACTCGCATCATCCTCATCCTCAAAATTATCCACCTCATCATTGTCACTGTTTTCAACATCCACGGGTTGAATGTATCTGGAATGTTTGCTGGCGGCTGCCCTTCCTGCATATGTGGATTTCCCAAATCCAGAATTGTTCCCATTAGCTCGTGGCCGTTGGCCTTGGCTATGCCTTCCACCGGATCCAGCTCGATTTTTCAAATGGCCATGGGTCCTTTGCATTGGGATTGGGATAATTGGAGCCTCGGATCCTGAGAAGGATTCAACACGAGAGACACGAGACGAGGATTTCCAAGGGCGGTTGATTTCAGAGGAATGATCATTATCGACATGTTGATGATCCGGAACGGATTCTTCGGTGCTCAGTTCCGGTTCGGGTTGGATTTGTTCAATTTTGCGGGCAATTGGCGTCACGGTGCGGTGAAGGGGTCGACGTTCCCGCTGTTCGATCTGATTTCCGGTTGTGGTTGGGGGTTGAGGGGCTTTATTTTGTGGACGTCGAAGTGGTGGGGGAAGGGGTAGTTCCTCCCTGTGTTGATGTTGCTTTTTGGCGGCGGTTGAATTTGGCGGTGGGGGTGGAGGGGGTGGTAGGGGTGCATGTTGCATTTTTGGATCGGAAGATGACGTGGATCCACTTGGAGATCCTCCGTGATTTCCTTGCCCTTGAGTATTCTGATTCCGGGCATTGTACTCCCGCTCAAGTTTGTGGCTTTGGCTTGAAATTTGCTTCATTTCGTATTGGGCAGCAGCACTTTTCTTGTCCCTCCGTTTCCCGGCATCTGCGTAAACAATGGAATTGTGGGAACCCCACAAATCCTGGATGGATCCTGCATTGGAAATTGAGTCAAAACGTCCTTGATGATCCAATGGCCTTTGACCTGCGCCACTCCGGTCCTTTCGTGCATTGCCATTGCTATTTTGTCCTCCTTTCCAAATCAGAGATTTGGTTCGCGTCAGAAATTTCTGTAAAGCTCCACCGTCTTTCCCTTCGTTGCTATTTTCCTTATTTCCATAACGAAACGAACTTTGGTTGACGAGGAGGGCTCGACCGCGATGACCCGGCTCCTTATTTGGCATTTGTGATTTCATTTTCTTGGTTCCTTCATCCAAGTCTCCGGAGGCTGAAATATTTCCAAAACTGAGGGATCGCCGTGGTCCTTTCCCAACGACTTCCCCGAGCCTTGCAACTTCCGATTTCTGGTAGCGATCCATGAGCCATTTATCTCCAGAATTTAGATCCTCACTGGACACGAGCGGCGGGCGGGGTGGATAGGAAGTGAGTAATGAATGGTTGGACAGGAGCAAAAATGCCAACATGACGAAAGCAAAAAAAAACACAAAAGAAAAAGTTTCTAGTTACACACAAAATCTACACAAAAAAATAAAGAATGGGAGATCGCAATTTGCGGGAAGCGTTTTTACTGTATGCTACTGTGGGCATTCGCCTTTTGCTTTGCCTTACGTCCGGAGAAAATAAATTGAATTTAGTGACAATTTCTAAGTAATGGCTCTCCATGCGCCCTTCAGGAAAATCAGAGGGGCGTTTCTCTTCCTCCCTTGCCAAAATGTCAATTCGGAAAAAGCAATAAAAACTGATAAACTGAAACACTGAATAAAACAATCGAAAAAACTGGGTTGTTTCCGTTTGGATTCACACCCGGGAAATGGAATAAAATGAATTTCCACTTTCCAGCCAATGTAACTAGACTTGGCCAGAACAAGACATGCAGTAAATCCGCTCCCGACTTTATCAAGTGTCCAGGACTTAAATGTTCCACCCATTAATCTTACCTGTTAGACAGCTGTGGTTCATCGTCCGAGTAGTCCACATCAGGTTGGGGCGGGATTTGTGGTTTTGGGCCATTCCCCAGGTCATTGCTGAAGCCGGAGTCATTGGAACTGTGGAGGGAGTCGGAGGCACTGCGGCTTCCGCCGCCTGGCAAAAGTAGACTCGTTGTTGGCGTCGTTGGGGTCTGTGTACTCGCGGCACACAAATTCCCGGTTGGCGTTTTGGGGGATTTGAGCCCACCACCACCACATTTAGGATTTGAATTCATGAGCAGAGACTCGGGAGTACGATGAACCATGACATCCGCCAAATTGAGTCGTTTCTGTTGGAATGTTGAGCAGGCAGCAGACGCCGCTGCGGCGGCGGGTGGTGGTGGCATTTGCATTGGTGGTGGGAGCGGGGAACCATCCGAGCTTCCGCTGACCCCGTACTCGCAGGATGGGTCAAATTCCGTGTATGCGACGGGGAACCAACCGGTTTTAGTTGTTCTCAAATTCTCACCGAACTGCCAGCCTTTGTTCTTTTCACCTGAAAGAAAAACAGAATAAATTTAATCGGAATCAATGAGGAATTTGTCAGGAGGAACATAAACTCGTTGAGAGAGGAAATAGTGCTATAACAGTATATAGAAGGGATCAACTCAAATTCCTCAACACCATTTATACAGTACTATCGAAACTAAACATTTTACCCATATTTTTAAACCCCCGTCTAATTTGTAACAAAATATTCTAGATTGTATTTTGTGTCACATGTCAAACGTAAGTGTACGTCAGAGTCTCAAATAAATGTTCTCCTATGAGAATTGGCTGAAGCCGAGTTGACGGGACACAAAAATTTGAAAATTCCATTCAAGAATCATCAGACGTGTGTACAATTTGTATAAAAATTAATTTTTTTTAGATTTCTAGGATACTTTGGCCAAAATGACTGCGTCCCGCCCATCGCATCAGCTAGCTTTGCATGAATAATATATAATTTCCAGAGTTAAGGATAATTAATTTATAAATTCAAATTACCGATGAGGGCAATCGTGTCCCCTTCCAGGAAGCAAAGTTGATTGTCTCCACTGGATAAATACGCGTAGAGTGCTTTGACAAAGCCTTGAGAAGCTTCCGCGGAGGCGGAAACCGCCAAGGATTTTGGACGTGTAGCTCCTGTGCTGGTGATAGATTGCATTTGCATTTCCTCATTGAATGACACCGGGGTTGAAGAGTTTTGTCCATCCCCACCTCCATTCGTCATTCCCAAATTGACCTCAGATTTAGATTTGTTGAGTGTTCCAGTAGAATTCCCATTCAAAGGTACGTCTTGCTGTGAGCTCACATTCAAAATTTCCGCGGCATCCATTGATTTTGTTTTTCGTAGCTGAGAAGAAATGGACACAGTGTCATCGGCCGGGCGCGGTGGATTACAAAAAATGCAGTCCTCCTCTCCTTGAAAATTATTCTGGAAGAAAAATAATTAGAAAACTTGAGGTGTGAGTGTGAACCTCAAATAAGTTTAATATATTTTGATTCCATACTTGAATCCTCTTGAGTAGATTTGCTTGCATGGCCTCTGGAAGTCCTTCACGGCTCTTGGCTACTTTCATCCAATTCTCCAGTTTGTGGTTAAGGAGAGTGTTTCCTTTTGAGTAAAATGCCAAGTAGTGCTTCGCCATGGATGATTTTCTTTCCAAAATAAACCCGTACCTGTGAAGAGAAAAAAAACACAAGTGTGTAAATAAATATTGGATTGCGTGGAGTTGGATGAAGAAACTTTACTGGTCGGGAATCTGGACCAAGAAAAGTTTTTCGCACGTTACGTACCTTCGCCGCTCCTGGGTCAGGGCCTGGAAGGGAAAAAGAGAAAAAAAACTAAATAAATTTTTAAGTCCGAAAGTTTACTCTCAAATTCCAATCATTTATTTCAACTCCATCATACTCAACATGCAAGGGAGTCCTTTAAGTTGGAAACAAATTCCCTTAAGCTACTTTTCCATGGGAGTGCACTTCTTTGGAAGAAATAGAGTTTTTCCTTTGATCGAAAGCGGGTGGAATGCGGGTTGATTTTACTCGACTAAAAGCTTTTGTATTTGTAAGGTTAGTTTTTGGAGCCTTAGCTTTCTCGGCGTGTTGTACTCTGTATTCTATGGTGTAATGTTATCATGGCCCAGTTATTACTAGAGCGGAGTTGGAAATTAGTTTGAGTCTCTGTAAAAGAATAGGGATACTAATTGGCCAATTAAGCTTAAGTAGGATTCCACGATAGCGGAGAGCCGGGGCATGATCAATCAGAGATAAAAACCCATGCTCGTTATTGTCATCATTAAATCTGAACTCTTAGCCCATGCTTTTTGGGGCTGGAAGTCCCACGGCTTCTAGAATACTATTTTTATTTCATAGGATTGCATCCGCAAACAACCACTGTTCGGATTCTAGTTTGAAAGTTCAAAAGTTCAAAAGTTCAGGAGTTATCATTTCCTTGTTATTTGATATTTATCATTTATCGTTAGTCGGTATTTTGTTTTGCATGTTTTCATTCATTTTGATTTACAAATATGTAGTTTGTATGAAAGAGTCGAGGGAATCCATTGATTCCAATTTACTGTTATTTTGTCTCAAATGTG
>JAAXYW010000517.1:0-35421 GCA_036851895.1 Orthonychiurus folsomi | reverse complement strand
AATCCATCAGTACCATTCTCTTGTGCAAAAGGAGGGCTCATTGCTGCAACAACATGCATGAGCAGTCCTGGGTCACAGCAGCTTTCGAGATTGACTGGCGAAATTAACACTTTAGCCTCCTAAAATAAAATCGACCCAACAAGCAATTTACAATCACAAAAAGTGTTCATCTTCCATGGAGCAAGGGATACAACTGTTATGCCAGGTTTGTCATTGTTTAGATTTACACATTATACCCGAAGAAGAATAAATTCCTTAAAAATACTGTGTACAACTAGGTGCTGGGCCAAAAATTAAGGGTGTTTACGACACACATGGAGTTAATGTTCAAACAAAATTTGATCTAATGCTGCATTGCCAAAGTGCCAACTAAAATACTACCCACCCTCTCTTGTCTTAAGTTTTATCAGGAGGTTTAGGCATCATGCGTCCTTTGTGCGTGTACTGACGTATTGAAATTCGTTACTCGATAGTACTGGAGTACTAGAAGTTGTCGTACTGCAATACAATACAATAATATTCTAACTTTCAGTGAGTCATTTACATTTATCCTAGAACAATGAGGCAAGATTACGTCCGTTTCGCAATTTGGAAAATTAATATAGGAAGACAGTTGTTCCATCCTTACAAATGTTAAAATTTTGATATAATTATTGCAGAAGAGGTCAGAGGTAAATTTAGTTGTCTCCTTTGAACTGTGGTCTTTACTGTGATTGTCCACATTTTGTGGTAGGACGGAATGGATTGTGAATAATATTAGACGGATGGATGATGGGTTGGAGGGCTGTATTGACATTTCGTTGGGAGGATGTGGTGGTGGAGCCAATGCGAAGTTGTGGGATTGGAGAGCGGAGGGCGGGTGATTGGTGGAAGCCACCTCCCAAGGGATCCCAAGGGTGGAGTTCCTCAAAAACTTACCCAAACTTCATTCCCCAACCCAACCAGTTCCGCCAGTGTGATGACGATTGCTGGCGGAGTTGGACGTGTGTGGCTTTTGCGGTGACCCATTAAGTGCAATTAAGGGGCTCAATTACAATTACTCCCGGCTCACGTGCTTTTTTTTGAGAGGGGGGGATTCCCTGGTCTGGATCCGTGAGGCCCGACCATTAAGTCCCCACCAGTGACCCAGACTCGGGCACAACGTTGAACTTTGGTGACCTAGCTAGCCCGTTCCCGGGACTCGGATTAAGTCCTGTTCCGGCGGACGGGCTAGATGAGATGCAACATCAACCAGCATCTTCGTACCGGGCAGCGGCAGCTGCTGCCGCTGTAGCCGCGTATCAGGAACAAAACTATCGGGCCGGGTATCCCTTCCCACCTCACCAGAACCCGTATGCCGGCTATCATTTGGGTACTCCTTATCCAACCCAGTGTCAGTCACCTCCTAAAGATGGTAAGGACTGTTTTGGAATGTTTTTAGTGAAGGTTTTGATTTAATTTTGGAAGGAATTGGTTCTGGAATGGATGCGGATGGCTTGCCAATGTGCATGTGTCGGCATGAATAGGATTTTACTTCGAGTTTGGAATCAGTGTAGGATGTACGGCGACAGCAAAGTTTTTACTTTTTAGTTTATTTAAAATAAATGCAATACTTAGCTTATGTAAAGAAGTTTTCCCTTGTCTCAGGTTATATTAATTTGCAATGTTGCAAATCGGGCGGAAACTTGAAGAAGACCCACAAAGCAGTTTAGGCGACTGTTCCATTAACTACACTCGACTATTAAACAGTGAGATCGAGGTGGCGAATTTAAATAAATTGTTTGATGATTTGAGTCTGATTAATGAATGTGACAATGCTCCTAGCATGATTTGCAGAGGAAAAAATTAAAAACGGAAAGGGACGAAGAATTAACCAAAGCAGCAAACGTTTATATTAAATTTAAAGCTCATTTATTGCCAATTTGGTTTTTGACACCAATATTCGTGTTCAAATTTGCAATAATTTTTAGGTTAAGGATCTGATCCTAAATCTGATTATTATTTTTTAAAGTTAATTATTAAAGAAAGTAAATATGTAGCAGATAGGCTGGGATAGTTAGAAACTGAGTGCTTATAACCTCACTTAGGATTGTGAGGTTTGTAAATCCGTGGTAAAAATAGCTTCCATGCATTTTCAAAAATGTTTCATTCCTGAGTTTTATTCAGGCATGCATCACTCAAACTTCTACATGCAATCGGTGTGTTTTTACAGTTTCAATATAACTCAAGTATTTATTAGAAATTTTAGTAAGTAAATATCGTGCGTGCTGCTGCTGCATAAGGTCAAATTGAATGCGATTCAAATTTTTATTTGAAATTAATTGCGTACGGAACAATCAAAACTAATATTAGCTCTGGCATAGCTGAAGAAGCTAATATTTGTTTTTCTACCTTCATCCTGTTAGCAAGTTTTCGTGCAGCCGTTTGAAGTTTAATGTCATATCTGTCCTGTATCAGTCACCCTTATTTAGATCAATAGAATAAAGGGGAGTTCCGGAGTGTGGCAGTAGCGGGTTTTGTGTGATGTGGCACGATCATCCCTTTGTTTTTCTACGGAGACAAGAATCTCCTGTTTAAACAATGAAGTTCCGCCGAGAGGACTTGATTGGAAGAATGAGCAGTAAAAATTAGACACATTTAAAAATTGACAAGCGATTATGTGTGTAAATAATGAAGGGGTGAGGGTGAGGTCAAGTTGCATGCCATCCCCACTCATATGCGTTGCTAACCCAGACAGAATTGGGGGTCTAATCCTATGGGAATTGTATTGAATAATGGGAAATGTGATCCGAGTTCCAGCTCAAACTACATCATCTCTTCTCATTTAGAACCGAAAGAAGAGCCCGGAGGTTTACGTCTCAATGGAAAGGGAAAGAAAATGCGGAAACCTCGGACGATCTATTCGTCTCTACAATTACAGCAGCTGAATCGTCGTTTCCAACGTACACAATATTTGGCTCTCCCGGAACGAGCGGAATTGGCTGCCTCTCTTGGTCTCACACAAACACAGTGTAAGAATATTTCAAAAAAACAATTTCTTTTTTTCTTTCCTTCACCGGCTACAATTTCAAGTTGCGCAGGCTGTGTGCACAATTGTTGAGGGATCTATTTTGCAAGTGTTAAGTTAGTCGTTGCGTACAGTGTGCGTGGGAAATGTGTTGTAGACGTCAAGTGAAATGCCGATTCCGAATATCAACAGTGTACATATGAGTGAACTATAATTATTATGGCTAACTTGGAAAATCACTTGAAGGAGGGAGTATATTTAATTGGATTATTTTTTGTGACTGTAAATTTGCCCAAGGTTTTCAATTCTTTGAAAGAGTACAATTTAATCATAAGTTTATTATTTTCAATTTAATTTTGATTGCAACATCAACATTCCTTGTCCCCCAAAGTTTTATTCGCGTAACTGCGGTTCATTACTTAAAATCCATGCAAGGCAAACTCTGTTCAATATTAAGAAAGCAGCGGGGGCCATGCCATGTGATACAAGCGGCTTGCATCACATCAACTTCAGTAAAGACGGTGGTTGTTGTAGTTGTGAGCATAAAAAAGTGAGAATCATTACTTAACTTTGTACAAGCAGAACTAATGTGTACCTTAACCAGAAGCAATGAATGGATTTGCACGGTAGATTATAAGCCCCCCTCCCTAAAACTTTTTATAGTCTCATTCGTAAATCGTAACTCAATTCCTCTGCGGCAACCGCAGCGTTTTCATTTACAATATTCTTTAGACAAGTGAGTACCCACGGTTGAATCTATACTTGGTGGGACCTTTAAGGATATTCTATTTCGTCCACTCTGCTTCTCAGGTTTTTGAGTTACTGGGACTACTGGACTGTAGGGAGAACCTAGTCTTTATTCTCTTCATCTAATACGCACATTCTTTCCGTTGGTAAAGTCGATTAATTAGAATTGTAATCTCCGCGTACCGCAACAGATGCAGTATATTTATAAAGTATGGTGTGTTTGAACTACTCCTAATTAATTTTGGGAGTCAAGATACAAGACGGTTCGGTTCATTTTCTCTTTGCCGGTTCATGAGCAATACAATGGGAATATTTTTTTTCTCTGGGCTAATTTTTTTTACGTATTCTTAAAAACAACTCTTTAAATGTTTGCCGAAAACGGATGAGAGCTTGTAATGCATGAGTAGAATTTTTGCACTGAACCCATTCAGTTTAACATTTGTGCGTTAGTGCTGAACGTCTGATGGGTATGTCTGCAAGATTTTGCTTATGATAAAAGTAACCCAAACCCATTGTGTAGCGTTTTGTAGCTTATATTTTCATTCATTGTGGATCCTCTATCCGTCCGCTCTTTTTTTGTTGGGTTATTGTTTTTACACCTTGCTCAAGATTCCATATCTTCAGTAATCCTCGAAACACAACCAGCAAGTAGCAAGCATGGGGATTCTTCTCCCACGTCCAAATTAACATTCTTGTTCGTTCTTTAGGGATATTGCGTTGAAGTCACAGGCTAGACCTTGCGTACCAACAAAAGTTTACTTTTGTTGAACACGATTTCAGACCCTGCAAATATTTGTTGTGTGTAAAAATTGAAAAATTACAGCAACATTAGCTTTACATTGGCATTGCATTTTATGAAAAGTCCTTCTGGTTAGGTATGGCCAGGCTAACTTCATCACGTAATTATATTTGCCATTTATTTGAGAAATGGCTTCTAGAATTGGTGTAAGAGAGAATGTAGCAGTCACCGGAATGAACTTGAAAAGAGCAAGTTGTACAAGTTGTACTAGAATAGTGTTGGATCGGTTATCCTATCAACCTGCCTCATCATGTAGATTTTGGTCTTTGTAAGTCGTATCAATAGGGTTAGGTTGGATTGACAGACGAAATCCTATTCTGTGGTGGTGTAGTGGTTTGTTGAACAGAATGAACTGTATTGGGAAACCGGTGGCTTCGGAAGTGTTAAGAAGGATAGACAGAAGGGAATGAAGTGAGTCCCGTCCATCGGACCCAAGAAAAGGTATGGCACAGAAGAAGAGAAGACGTAACGTAAGGACCGTCTTCCTCATCCGTCCATCCCAATAGCAAGTGAATAGAATGGGAGTTCATAGATGAAGAGAGAGAAATACACATAGTGACCTTCCGAGAATAATTGAACAATATAAGAGTGCTGACATGATGAGAGGAACGTGCATTGTGGAACTTCTCAAAGGATCCTACCAACTGCCTTTGTCTCTTTTCTGCCGACTCATCATAAACAAGGGCTCCAACTGACACACAGTTCTTCACACAGACCAACCTTGTTGTTGTTTTCTCATATTCACCAACCAATAGTCCACTCGTTTCAATCCTATTTATTCTCAAATTATGTTACATTACGAGAACATCCTCACTCAGATTTTTACAAGTAGCACAGTCAGCATTCAACTAATACAGATTAAAAATTGTACATCTAACTCTTGGACTTCCTCCTCCATTCCAATCTGTCACTGTCTGGTTAGCATTGAATTGTAACCCCGTGTCGAAGGACAATTATTTTGTATTTTTGGAAGTGAAGTGTGTATGATGGTATGCAAAGTTTCTACTGCAATGGAGGGAAATCTACAGCATGCATCAAAAATATTAATGGACATTATCGATCTGTAGTACCGGAACTGTCAAATGGCCATTGGGTTCACGCCATGACCAGTCAGTGAAATGGATAATCTGTTTCGGCGCAGACTTTCTAGGTTTCAACTTCTTTCACCACGTCCATTTGTTTGTCGGCTGTACTAATCGAATCCAGCTTACATTAGCATTCGACTCAGGGGACGCATTACATGTAAAATGGGTGTAAGAGCCGAAAACAACTCACCAAGCTCTGATAATAGTAGTTGCTTCGTAAAACCATTTGCTTTGCGCATATGTTAGTTTGTCAAATCAATCAAACGTAGTTTTTTTTGCTTTTTTTCTAACATTAATTTGTTGCAATTTCTTTTGAAATTTATAGGCGGAATATCGAGTAGATGACTTTCTTGGATTTGAATTAGAAGTTTGTATTTATATAGCAAATTAGCTCTTTAACTTGATCGTGTGTATTCCGTAATTGAGTGAGTCGATAATAATAGAGATGAATACAGAGATTCGCGGGATAAAGGATCAAATGTAATGAATTAGGAGACACAGAGGGGAACCCTTGTAATTACAGTCATACAGTAGCAGAGACGAAATATGAGAGCTCTATTTGAATTGTGTAAAGGTAGAGAGGTATAGGAAAGGAACCCCTAACAAATACTGTGTTCCATCATCCTTCCCCCCATTGAAAGGCAAAGGAAAGGAAGATATATTATGATGAACTGAACTCCATGGTTCCTATTGTTAAAAAGTCGGTGGATACTTACATTGATAAATTGCAACTTGTTCTTTCCGGGTGAGAAGTTTTATGACGTTAATTGAATGAATATTTCGACCAACGAAGTTAAGACGAGACTAGACACGGGAGAGCTGGAAAAAAGTCTCCTTGTATTAGATGCAAAGACAACAACAGGTGTTTACGTAGCCGTGTCCCCGGAAGCCTCGCTTCCCTACTATCCATTGTTTTGTTTTGAAAGAAGTTTCCCTTTGGAGCCAGCAATTCAACTCCTACTTCGCCTCGACTAGTACAAATCCATTCCCTTCGGATAAATATATAAATGCTCTTTTTTAGTTTGAATATGTACACCTCCGCTTAAGGGATGAAAGTTCCCTTCAAATTCTTACTCATCTGTAAGCTGTCGTCTTCCCTCCTCAGATAATATAGCTATTGTAACATTCTTGTGGCCAAATTTTTTGACAAGGTATTTGTTTGGGGATGATTCCTTAAAGATTGAAGAGTAAATGCTTTGAATATTTATAAGGTCGCAGCTAACAACTCAAATATATGGTTTTGAATGAAATGCAGTCCACGTTAGAGAAGGAAGCGATAAACTCTTATCAATCATAATCTCGTTCACTTGAAGGACAAAGGTGAACTTGAAGATTAGTCTTGCGAAAAATCTTCTTCTCTTTACTTCCCTCCCCTGCATATGAGAACTCCAAGTGAGGTGTACAAACTTGGCGTGCGCGAAGACTGGGTTTTAAAACTACACAATTGTATCATTTTAAACTTTTCAAAATTATCCTTCTCCAGATTTTTGACATCTGAATTCAAAATGGTAAAGGAAGACTTAATTTTTGGCAGGAGTTGTTCCCGCCAATAAAATGATATTTTTGTTTTCGATTAGGTGCTAGCGTGCGTGTTGAGATACGAGTTGCATATTTTTTTAAGTCATTTTAGACATGACATTGCATGGGTTTTTGTCATTGCTTCGCGTGAGTTGAGAGTAAGTTGGACATGTGATTTCGGTCAAGACAAAAGGACTTATTGTATTGCCATCAACCAGTTGTACAGCATAAAAAGTACCCTACTATACGATGCCTACAATGTGTGGTGAATACAAATTTTGAGTTGGTTTCATTCGGGTAGATTTTGAGGAACTGTCGTCACAACTCACCCTCCCGGATGGCGATTGTCATCGTCATCACCTCACAAAATCTAAGGAATAAGAGGAGATTGAAAAGCCCTACGTTCATCATAGTACAACATATTATTGGATGATGTATATGGATTTACACATGTTTTTTTTGTCCCAACTTGGGATTTCTGTTATTTTTTCATGAATCATGAGTTTGTTTTCTTCCACAAAACTACCCTTGTCAGACAACAAGACAGGGCATGGGGACGTTTTCCTTCTTATGAACTGTTGGCAAACTTCTCCTTTTTCAAAGGTAAAATACAGCCTGAAGACAGGAAAAACTTCACAGTTACTACAAGCTCCACGGCTACTCCACGACTACGGCTTTGTTAGTAATCTTAATCAACTCTGTCGTCCTTAACATAATTGTCTTTGCCCAAAGCTACAGTTTATGGCTTTTGACTAATACGAAGATCTCAAAGTAGCAATAAATAATTCAGAGACGGGGAACGGATACAAAATTGGGTCTGCTGGAAATTGCTGGCGACAGATGTTTAGGATAAATGATCAATAATTATTATAGAAGATACTGGACCCTTTTTCCTCTCTCGGTGGTTTGGATCAGATTTCCTTGAGTCAAATAGATAATGACGGTTTGGGGTCATAAAGAGTTAGGAAGGTTAGGTCGTCGGGTCGGTCGGTTCGTCTGTCTTGCAGCATGCCCATTTTCCATCGCATCATCATTCCCATAATCGTTCTTTCGTCGTACATAATACTAATAATTTCAGGTGAATGTGTGTGGTTTTTGTCGGCACGGAGCTATGTGGAGGGAAATTTTGGTTTTCTTGGAAGATAGTGCAGCAGGTCCTGAAGCATATAGACGGATGAAGTGGAAGTTGTGGCTGTGTAATATTCATGTGAGGATATTTTTTTTTGGGCGTTTGTTCCCTTAGGACTTTCAAGGCGCCTGGGATGGGCCCCTTTGGTTCGGCCTTGTCTAACAACAAATGATCAGTCACACCTCTCCGTGTTCTCTGTCACCACCGACTCGAGACACTTTTTTCAGGAGCCGACGCTTCCCCTTGTCTTTCATTCCTTTGCCTACTCCCCACTATGACTGCCAATTAAACATTAATACGCTTCCTTTATGTACTAATTTCATTTCACAACTTTTTGTTTCCTTCCACTTCTTAAAGGCCCAGACGAGGACAAAAAAGGGAGCTTGGGTTTTGAATTTACTTTACGATTAATTGATTAGAGTGACTTGAGTTAACCCTTTCCGCCAATCCCCTCATTATCGGACACGGAGGGAGAAGGGATTTTTTAATTTTTTGTACATTTACACGTGGGGGGCTCAACCTTCTCCAGATTTGAGGAGATTGCCCATGATGTATTACATAACGTATTTGTTGGAAGTGGGTTGACTCCCCAAGTAAACCACTCCACGTAAGAACACACAAGGAAAGGTATATGGTTAATATTATTTTTATTATTATAAAAATGAGTCTTGGTCATATTAATGGGCTAGTCGAGGAGGAGAGTGGTTGGTATGTGATGCTTTTAAGAGTCCCAAGAGTTTTTGAGCTCATCAGAGGATGTTACGATCATCTAAAAGGAAGCAACCCGCCCAGGCGCCGATTGTACTAATTCCTTGAGGGCTTTTACGACCCTTCTAATGAAGCTGTGAAAAAGTCCCACTTGAAAATATGGTTTCCGCTACTCCCGACCGGCACCGGTCGGAGTCGTCACACACACACACACAAAAAAAAGAGTTAAGTTTCCTTGAGAACCCGATTTGCAAGCCCGACGGACGGGAGGAGACCGACATGTGTTCAGGATGCAGACTCCGTAGCTCCATTCCATTCCTTCATCAATTTAATGCTCCTTGAGTACAATGAGAGAAAGATTCCTGATTAAGTGAGTGAAAATACTCCCGCTTGAATGTTAAGCGGATGGTCAAAGCAAATTGCTGCCCTTCATTCCTTTTTGCCATTGTGTTTACCCATGCAATCAAATGTACCCATCGCTATTAACAGTGTTTTGCGTGTGTAATACGCATTCTTCTTCTCATTCATTGTCATTAGCACTTTCAGTATCAATGTTGGCCATGCGTCCTCCTCCCGACTCTGCAAAACCATGATTAGTAGTTTGGCCCTTAATCGTCATTTTAATTAATGCCTGCAATTATGTAACTGGTATTCATTGCCGGTGGTGGTGGTTTAATTGCAGTTATGCTTAACTGTATACAAGACATTAAATGCTTATCAGGCAAAACATGTTGTTCCACTGACATAGGACTTGAATCAAGTTCATTTCATGTTACAGGAGCGTTCGTTCCACTCCAGAGCACCAAAACGTGTCAACACATGAACTATGAATAAATATTTGTTAATTCGAGTCGCGGCTAATATTCAATGCTAAGTGCGAATTTGTGGCTCACGATTTTATTTGTAGTAATTTATTTGAAAATGCACACAAACAGAAGTGAATCCAATTTATTACCGACGGACTGAAGAGTACAGGAAGGGGAGGGAAACGGGAAGCAAAGGTGCTCGGAAATATGTTGTAGATTTAAAGTAAAGTAATGGAAATGGAGTGGTACAACTTGGCATGGGTCGGTCAGACGGCACCTTTGCTGAATCCATTCCTACACACGTAATACACGGATGCATTTGAGAGCAAACAGTAGTTCAGCTTGTTAGGTTGATGATAAATGAGGATTGCATGCAGGTGCATCTTTACCTTCTCTCTTCATTGCACTTGAATGCACTTCTTTTAAGGAATTTCCATTCGTTTTTTTACTCATTTTGATTTTTGCATTGGTGGATTAGGTATATGGCTCGTGGCAAAATAAGTTCCAGGATTTCGGTTGGTTAGGATTTGTTGAGAGAAAAATTGAAAAGGATTTTGGAAGTCAAGTGGAAGAAATAAAATGAGGTTTGTAAAGGCTCGAGCAAGGGGTGTGGGTAAGGCCGGTGGATCTATCTTTCCGCTGTGTCGATCTCAGAGAAACAATTTGCTGGTCGAGACGCCTTCACCTTGGTTGGTCATCATGAGTTTCGCTTAGTTAGCAGAGCGTACCTTCCTGCGTCTCCCTTCCCTAAAGGTCAAAACCGACGTCACTGGACTTTATTTATGATGCCGCACCTTACCACTGTCCGTGTGTCCTTTGTTTTGGCCCAGTCATCCGCCTTTATCCATTTTAACAAATAGGACCGACAGCTCCGGCTCATTTAAAATATTAGTTTGTTTTCCTTGTTCAAAAGTGTTGCGGGACTTTTATCTTTGCTCAACGGGGGATCTTGTATTGTCCAGGGACACTATTGAGAACACCGATTGAGATGGAATCGCTTGTTTTCTGTAGCTATTATTAGAATCAGTACAGTTTGGTATTTACATAATATTACAGTGTGGGTGGGCTTGTTTTGGATTTTGCAGTAATTCATAATTTGTCGTTACATTCGACATTTACTTTGCAATATTAATGTAGATCTTGAACTACTATAACGTTAAGCTTGTTTTTGAATATCAGAAATCCTTTTTTTTTTAAATTAAATTATGGTCGAGTATCGGACTGGCACAGGTGACATTCTGCAGTAGAGCTTGAACGAAATTTGTACAACTCCCACAAAATAGCATTGCACAATTCCTAATCAAAACGAATTTCCACATTTTAACAGGAATTTATGATATGGATTTTTTAAGAGTCCAATTTTTTTTAGATTATTGATTTATCCCAATTTTCATTCAGCATTATTTCTGTTGTGGTTCAGCCCAATGAATGAGCAGAACCAGAATGAACTTTTGTCATATGTTCGAGTGACGAATATGAATGAATGAACATAAATTATACAGATTATCGGGATTTTGGAATGCTCAGCGTGTGGTTTCCTATGTGTGCTTTTTACGGCATTCGTGCACTTTTGGAGACATGAATAATGATGCTGAGCGGATGACAGCTCAGGATTGCATTTTCATCAGCAAAACTGGTGATTCCAAGTCTTTTGTTTCCAAAGGAAATTGTGCAGTTAAAAATAGTGAAAAGGTAAATAGTAATAAAGAATTAGGGCGGGTGGTTCATGGTTGAAAAACTCTACGGTGCGACTTTATCAATGGGTTTAACCAGCAAGGGAGTAATCACATAGTGCACAACTTCTGTTCAGCACTCGTGCAAAGGAAGGCCACATGCAATCCCCGCCTAAACTGCAATGACACATTTTTTAAAATTTAGTCAGTCAAATCTGTATATACATGAGCTTCAGGGATTATTGGAATTTAAAATTCAAACTCGTATTTTGTTTCTTTGCAGGTCAAGATTTGGTTCCAGAATAGAAGATCAAAATACAAGAAGGTTTAAAATATTTTTTTAAATTCTTATATTTGTAAAATGTCTTAATATAATATAACTTGGTTTGTAATAAATAAATATGTATATTTATAGCTCCTCAAATCCGCTCAGCAGCAGCAAGGAGGGTCCAACCAACCGCCCACCCAGCAACAAGAAAATTCAAATGAAACTCTCAGCCCGCAGCCACCTGATTCCTTTCCATCTCAACCCGGTGACCTAAGTCCCCCGCCCCACCCCAACAACCCCTCTCAGGTTAGTTTACACTTTTTATAAAACTAAGATTCAGTTCAGAGCAGTAAGCACTTATATATGCGGGAATTGGGAATGGCCAGCCCGTAAATAGGACAGTCGGAGAAGGCTAAAATTCCAGAATTTGTAATTCAAATGTAATGAGTAAAATATGCATGAAAGAAATGATGGATTTGGTAGGCGTAACTTGCTCCTTCCCTCTTGCTTCAAGCTAATTCAGCTGTTTTTCAGCTTGCAAATATCTATTACAACTCCAGCTAGTTTGGGGACACGCATAGTTAAACTCATATGATATTCATATGGCCTAATTTTTCCAAATGATTGCTGCACTCCCTTAACTCTACATAGTGTGGAGCTCCCAAGTCGTTGAATCCTACCAAATCTGCGTAATATAATCCCAAATCCCAAAAAAAACATATTTGCCTGTGCGTGTGGTGATAAGTTGCTTGGTTATTGTTGACCTAGAGTCAAAAATTGTTGGGTTTGTCCTTGGTTTGCGTGAGAATATAATGGAAAGGCGTCAAGTGGTTAGAAAACCATTATTATTATTGCAAGCACAGCAAAACTTAGTCAACTCATTTGAACGAACTACCCCATCCCCTGTATTGTATGGAAGTGATAATACTAACTGTGGAAGTGGAGTTGTTAATTAAGAATGTACATTATTATTTCAGGCAAGTTGTTCATCCCCTGTTTCACCATGGGAAGTCAAAGGCCCTCCACATGTGTCGGCGGGTTCTGGAGCTCCTCATCACCCGCACCCTGGGCTTCCGGTGAGCCATCAAGCTGCATATCAATATCACTGGTATCATCAAGATCACTCACTTCTCACGTAGACGTTTACATTCCAAACATGTGTTAAAAAAGAAGGTTGTGCATTCGCATTCCACAATTCTGTGTAACTTTCTGTGCATAAGTATATTATTATATTGTACTATTATGGTATGAGTAAATGGCAAGCAAGCATCATATGTTATATGAGGGGTAGCCCTTTTTTAGTTCCTGCAAGTATTCGGATTTTTGTTCTCTCTCTCCCTCCCCTTACTCATATGTTTTAATTTGCTATATAGACAGTATTAAAGGAGAATGAAATCCGATAATTGAGCACGAGTTTTCTATTTGTTTAGTCATAAGCTCATTATTTCAAACCAAGGTGCGAGCATTGACAAAATGAAATTTATTCATAATCCATCATCAACAATGTACGATTGTTCCATTAGAGAAATGGAAGGCGAGATTCTTATTTTGGAATCCCGTTGCAAGTTGCAAGACAGGCCCAGGATTGGCTAACCAATCCGCGTCGTCATCTTCGAAAGCGCCATCATTGTTGTCCTTTTTGTCGTGACAGGTTCAAGAAGCAAGCTCTAGTCCCCGCCTCAACAATTGAATTGACTTTTATAATGTATGCCAAAGCCGTGATGACTGGTTACAGAAAATAGGCAGGTTTTTTATGCATTGTTTCCTCCTATGCAAACAGTTCTCACAAACTAGGAATGATAATTGAAAATGGATTTCAATTACTTATATTCGATCTTCAGTTAATGAACATCCATCCATTCTTTAATGCATTAACTATGTAATATTTAATTTATAATATTTAATTTAAAACAAGTGAAACGGCATTGCTCTCCTCATGACATTTGGTCTTCGTGGCATGTATTATTCGAGGAAAATGCCACGATGGGTGATGGCTTGCCTTCAAAAAAAAATTGTTGACCATGCGAGGAACAAAATAATAACATTGTTGTGACTGGTGGTGGTGAGGTTTTCATTTAGGTCGTTGTGGTTTGGGAACATTTTCGTTTCCAACATCCACTTCCATATTGTTTCCCGATTATTACGAAAAGAACTCCACCAAAGGCAAAGGTGTACGTATTTGAGAGGAGCACAACATCATGGATCCATGATATGAATTTACGTACTCACGCTATAAAGCCCCATGAATTTGCTCTCCTTCTTCCTCTCCTAACTCCTTTGGGTAAAACAGAATTTTTTTTTTCCAAAGGAGAGGGTGAGCCTTTATAAGAAAAATACTGATGAAACAAGGAGAGAAATGAGCTTGATTGACACATGGGAGTTAACCTTGTATGACATGACATGACTGGATTTTTCCCAACTTCCCATTTCATTCTTCGTTTGCATGTTGATAACCTTTTTGTGGAGTAACTCATACGCCAAACAGGACTGAGGCTCACACAAGCTGGCTTGGCTGACCGACGACGCTGGGGCTTCAAAATGTGAGAGAAAGAGATAGGGAATGCCGATCATGCAAACGAGAGACAAACGATCCACGTCACTCGGCGGATATGAGATCTGAATGAATCCTATCGTGACCAATCCTACTTCATGACAAGTCATGGCAAAGGCTCAGACAGCTCATCTCAAAAACTCTGGACTTCTTTCCATCAAATTTAATATTTTTGTCACTTTCTAACACAAAAAAAAATTATTAATATTTCCCTTGTCTGTCTGATCATGTCATGCGGGCTATAGCACTTCTACCATGTATGTATATTACATCGCAAATTTTTATTTGCTGTCGAAGAAGGGTATGTATAGCTCCTCCTCCTCATATCATTTTCCTGATCCGAACTTATAAAAAAAAGTTGCGAACATGAACACATGGGTTAAATGTTTTATTTTACGGTAGATAAAGTTTACATGGTATTGTTCCCATCATACAATGTACCACGATCCGTTATTAAAATGGAAGACTGATAAGAATCTTAATGAATTGTTCAAAGCGAATCCTATTAACGCGTAGATCACATACTCATAATTCATCAAACTATAACATTTAATGACCACAAACACTGATGTGCTAATAATTAATTCCTAAAATTCCATGGATGGGTAGATTACATGAGGTGGTAAGTAGTAGTAAATCCGGATCAATTTGTTCTTCGGTTGAACTCCTGAATTTAACAAATGGGATTTTTTTTGCAGCTCGCATACCGGACCGGGAAACGTATACAATAAGCTCGTAGTAGTCAATGAACGTATTTTTAAAAATTGATAGCGGTAGTGTATGTTAAACTCATTTGAATAAAACTACTACCCAAAATGATGTAATTCTGTGAGGGGGAAGCCTGTCGTCACTTGGGACTGTAAATCAACTCCTAACACATCCCTGACTAATCATTGATTACGTTGGAAGCTAAACCGGAGAGTACTCATCTTCATACCAGTTCATCTCTGCATGGGTCCTCACGTACGTACGTCATTTGAGGGTTCTGACGATCACTTTGTGGCTAATCCTGACCACTTTCCTTTCCCGTAATCCTAATCCCTCACCACTTGAGATTTAAATCACCGTAAAACCAACATTCGTCTTTCTCCTCTCTCATCAAGTGTTTTAAAATTGTGAATTGATTTAAGAGGTTTTATTTTATTTTCACTTTCCAAAAATTTTAGTCCTAATCTGACTAGGAAACATTTGAAAATTCCGACACCCGCTCCTCGCACGGAACGCCAATTAAGTTGAACCGGTTTTATTTTTAAACGATTGGACGGTACGGCGCCAAAGGACTCGACTTCCTCAGCCATTTTTGCACGCACGGGACGGACACCCCAACCTGTTCGGGAGTTAAATTAACGTTGAACAAATAGTCCTGGAAATAAAGTCGTCACGCATATTTGCTTTTGGATAAAGAAGTGATGAAAATCTGGAATGGTTGTTAAGCGGGAGAGGCAGAGGCCCATGCCATGCAATGGCAATGGCATGGAGATGATGTCGGTTGACTTGAGCCGCGCGTTTGTTCCCTGCTCTGAATTTCATCAATATTACTTGCTCTCCCATCTATAAAGGTTTGGCCTAGGGAGGAGGAGGTTCATACTAAAACCTAATGCTCCCAAAGACTATATTACATTGGGAAGGCTAAAGGCAGATGTGTGGGTGGTGTGGAGTCTGATAGAATTTCCATGGAAACTTTTCCCGACTTGGCTTTTCGCCCTATAATTTGACTGGGCGGGTCCGGGACATTGGGAGACATTGTATACCGTGCTCATCAGGAATGGACTCAACAAAACACACGGACTCCTCCGACGCGTATTCACTCCTCTCCTCTTGTGCAAAATTACCAGTCAATCCCCAAACCACTACTGTACTACCTTCAACATAAAAAGAAAGGGATGAATCCCTCTGTGTGCATGTTCAATTTGAAAGGCAAAAACACAGAATACAAAATAAAATAAAATTCATCCCCGTGGAAAAAAAATGGAAGGATGGATGCGTGCACGGATGGAAGGATTTTTCTCTCTACATTTGCATGGGGACGCGGACGCTGCGCTGAGCCGGTATCCATGTCTGAATGTCTACAACTAGATGTGGCGCAAAAGTTTATTCGGCTCACAAAGCTTAAGCTACTACTACTACGACGACGACGACTACTACTACAGCAATTGAGAACATGAAGGATGATGATGGTTGAGGGCGACCTTCTTGCACTGTCCAAATCAGCTCCTTGAGAAATAAAATATTCTGACTGCATGACGATGGATGCCGTGTCGTGGGATGGGATCCACCATTCGTATTCCCTTCAATGTAATGTTACACCACCACCAAACTCTCCAAATCACGAAAGGAGTTGATAGTTACTTTGTGAAGGAATCAAAAGGAATAAGGAAAAAAAATTATAAAAAAGATCCAGTCACTACCAACCATTGCAGGGTGGGGAGTATGGCTGGTTGTTTGGGGTCTTAGCCACAAAATTTAATGTGGATGTGTGTATCGACCTTCTCAATTCCGACCAACCCTTCACTCAACATGGCAAAAGAATTTCCACATTTTGCATGCCACCATGCAATCCTNTGGCAAAAGAATTTCCACATTTTGCATGCCACCATGCAATCCTCAACCCCACGAGTCAGTCACTCACTCAAAATTCTCCTTTCTCTTGGCCGTCTCCAAGGGATTGCCACACATCAGATATGTCATCCACGTTTTTTTTTTCTAATGCAAAAACTCACATGTCAGGCTGAAGGGAAGGCGAACACACTACATACATACATACATACATACACAAAAAAAACAGCTAATATGATGTCGCGATGTAGAGAAATAGTACAATGCAATGCGAATGCGTGCGGCGGTATTTCAAAGTTTCATCGTCGCTCCCTGTCAGCTTTTACCACACAACGTCCTTTAAAAAAAATCTCCAAGTTGTTTTGACGTCCCCAAAAACATGAAAATATTCATGAGGCCAAATAGTCCTCACCCCAACAGATGTGTGTGTACAAATAAAATACAATTGCAAATTACTAACTTGTGATGTTTGGAGCTTCTGCGATGTCGCGGAGAGGGAACAAAACAGTCAGTCAGTCAGTCAGTCGTCGAGCATTACATTATGTTTACAGTAGCCTTGCAAAATCTCCGTGACTTGTGGATTGGCAATGTGCGGCGGTAGTATGGCATGGCAGGGGAGCAAGTTTAAATGAAGCAAAGTCAAATTAAATCCAAAGCAACAAATGCACACATACATATTCTAAAACCTCGGCATTGACGGAGCTTTAGGTGAATATGCAAATCCAAATGGTATTTCCATTCTGGGTCATTTGGTTTGCGTAATACTAAAAGGCATCAAATAAGAACATCAGTTCGGGAATGGAAAATTTTTGGTTCAATGTTGGTTTCCAATATCCGATGCTTGTGGTCTAGGGAGGACTAGAACTGAGGATTTAAATATGCAAATACAATACGTATGTACTGTACGTACGTACTGCTACAAAATCCAACTGGCTATGATGTAACTTCTACAATTTTCCAATAGTCTGTTCCTCGGAGTCTCAAAAATTTGGAAATGAAGAGATACTGGGATAGGGTAGAGCCATATGTCCCTTCCCAGCATCGTAGGCTAGAATTATTAAATATCAAATGATGACAGGGACTAGTAAGGACTGGAACAAGAGCCCTTGTTTCACTTCACCATTCAGTGCAATTATTCCCTCACCTCTACATCCATATTTAATGGCCATGGATATGCATAATAGAGTAAGTGAAGGTGAGCGGGGTTAGTTTATTGCGGGTCGGCAGGGTTTGCCCTTTGGAGGCGGGTGCTCTGCGCTACCTCCCGAATTTCAAACACGGGGATTTTTGGGGGGAACATAAATAAGTAAAAGGGTTTGAATTTCGGCTCGCCAATGACGAAGGGATTTTCCCCCAACAAACAAACCATGTTCCGACTCCTTGTTATAAAGTTATTTCCGAATTTTGAAGTAAAATAAATGGAGGTTAAGGATACAGGCATGAGGTTTTGGCGACGGAGAACAACACGAATGCAAACGTAATCCGCTTCCAATCCTCTAATTGAATGGGAAAAGGAAAGCCGAGGAAAACGCGCAGCGGGGGGAACGGATAATTCAAACATATCATTACTTTAAGAGGACTTTGTACATTATTAATGTAATGTCTTCTTTACGGGGAGATGAAAATTATTCCAATCCGTGTTACATGCTATTGGCGGGGATTCCGAGCCAATCGTCCTCCTAATAGTAGCCAAAGGTTTTGCGAAAATCTTGGAGCAATCAACTAGCAAACAGACACAAAACATACAATCAACCCGTGTGTTATGTAAGCAAGCATGTTATGAATACATACATACATACACGCCAACTGCTACCAAAGTAAGTACCTTCGATTCGGAGGGGAAATATTTCTCAAATATTTCCGACGAGGAAATATGAAATATCCATATGTCACCCACAAGCAAAAATAACACGACGCGTCGGATCCGTTGTAAATTAAAAAAACATGTAAGGTAACTCGGAAGCGTGTGAGTTGGGGGGGAGTCCGTCCAAGGGTCCCCTTTTGATAGGAACCCTGAATCAAAGCCCGCGCAGCACGCACGCACACTCTCAATACTTTGTGATATATTTTTATAGAATTTTATTTGGGGCACACGCCAGGAAGCAGTTGTTGTGTGGGTGAGCCATGGCGTGGTTCCTTCGGATTGTTGTCAAAGGGAGACCAGGTGAGTTTTCTCCGGGTCGGTCGGTCGGAGGCGTGACCCCGACCCCTGCCTTTGTTCATTGACATTGGCAGTTGTATGACCGACTGTGACTCTGTAACCCTTTTAGCACGTGGACTGAGTAACTCACTACTCGACTTTACAAAAGGACCCCTTCAAAGTTCAGTGTACAGTACAAGAACCTTCCTTTGATTGACCCTTAGGATGAATAAAATGGAAATTGGAGCTTCAACTTCCGTTCTAAACTTTCAATCCTCCTCCCCTACTTTGCAGGCAGGTATATTGAGCAATGCAAATGTGCATGGCGTGGCGTGGTGGCGGGGGCCGGTGGATTTGGTAAAGGTTGACAGTTGAGAACTAATAGGGATTGGAGGGCCCTTTTGTACTGGATTTGGTGAAAAAAAATGTAGTTCCGTGAAGAGGCGTTTGAGGGTAGGGGATACAATGGGAAATAAGAGGTTCAACATTTTTAGTGGAATAGATTGCAGAAACTACTTAACGTGAATTTGAAACAATATTGGGAAAAATTTGGTGTTTATTAAGGTTCATTTTATTTTGAGAGCAACATTTTGAAATTAATTATGCTTTAATACTGTTGTATTTTTGTGAATGTAGCTAAAAAGTCGTATTCAAGTGATTTTAGATCATCCGACTGTATGGTTGAGACAATTCAGATATTCAAGGAACTGAGACGACGATATAATATTTAAAATTGTTTTATAGAAACTACAATAATATCAAAGTTCCGTATAACATAGTACGTTCCAAGAGTACATGCGGTTGGACCATGGTTAGACTTGAATTCATTCTTTGAAAAGCAAATTAATGCATTTCAAGTAGAAAGCAAAAACTGTTACAAATCTTTCCGACAATAATATTAAGAAAGTATTGGAACATTTTGAGAAAGATGCTACAATTCCATTTCACGAGAGCGAGAGTGATGAACTCATAAAAGAATACTTGCAGTAGTGGAAAATAAAACTTGAGTTTGAGTTGGAATCGGTTGCAAGGAGCCAGGTAGGAATCCCTTCACTTGAATGTGATGACAATGTGTTCTTTTGTTGTGGTTTTTTGTCGGAGGGAAAGTTTGTGAAACTCAACTACTCAACAAGTGTCATTGTTTTTGTATCTATTTTAATGCCGAAGGACACATCCCTCATATGTAGGCTCATGTTCAAAGCTCACGATGAATACCATGTTAACATTACAGATTAAAATTGAAATATTAAATCCACCGGCTAATTGAATACCATGATTGATTTCCGCTTCCGATTTTGCGAATCTATCAATTTTTAATGTTGTGCGCTTTAGACTCGATAACAAGTATTCTTGAAACTGCTGGCGCGAACACATATGTTGTATGCAAGTGTATTTCCAGTAGAGAAATGCAACATTTTAGATAATGGAATTTGAATTTCGAACAAGGAATTGATGTCAAAACCGGAGCTGTTCCAACTATGGATTATGCTGGCTAATAATTATAGTAAATTTGAAAAAGTTTTAATGGCATGTGAGCTACAATACTATACTACTACATGCAAACACTGAACTTAAATTGGGTTCCGTGCACAAATTCGCTAGGGACAAATTAAGTTTAAATTTGATTCATTGTAACTATCTAATTCCGTCCTGACATATAAATGTTTCCTAAAAATATGACTTCAATTTGTCATCAGCACTCGCTATTTTTACCCTTGGGTGATTTATTTATAGTTTATATCTCCGTGTCGTCGGCAATTGGGTTTATATGACTGGGTGAATTCAAGCATGACACAATCACCACAAAGATCTAAATGGACACATTCATGTGTGTGTGTGGCGAAATGAATGGTGACGCTGGCTTTAACACGGTAGAGTTGCGCTTTATTTTTGTGAGGAACTGCTTTCAAGTCTTAAAGGAAATTAGTCGTCGCATGCGTAAGGTCATGTTTTCATCAAAAACTTTAAAGAGGAGGCGACGACAATGAATGGGGGCTAGCACCAATTGGAGTTTTTAAGACTCGTTCTATTTTATCGATTGGCCCAACGCAATTCTAATGCTTGCTAGTTGCCTAATTGGGAGCGAATGCCGGGTATTTCATCTCTGCGTGACAGCGTGTGACAAAAGGACACTCAATGCAAGAACAATGGAAGCTCTTTAAGTCGAGCACACTAGACTAGATATCAAGCAGCGGTTAGTCCTTCCAAAAATCTAACGAACTGCTGGGCCAAGGACAATGGGTTCCCCACTGGGGGAAATCCCCCTCCCGACTGCACTGATTTTGAAATTTGAAGGATTTCCAAAAGAAACATCCCCGTGTCGCTGTCGTCGTACTTGATTTGAGACAACGCAAATCATACATTCTGAACCAAGGGAGAGGCGACAATTCAATTTTTCAAGAAAGTTTATATACAGAAGCACCAGACACAAGCACAAGCCGTGTGAGGGCTGAGAAGTCTAGCTCCTCATGAGAAAAAGTGCATCGGAACACAAGATGGATAATTTACGGTATTGTCGTGGAGACTTTTTAAATTCTAGGCCTTCCTCCTTCATGATTACAGCTCTCTTTCATATTATTATCCAAAAAAAAAGTCCCAAGTCGTGGATGGGAGGGAATGGAATGACTTTGCCGTCCTTTCCTGCTCTTTCTCACTTCAAACTCAAGCAAACGACTCTCAATCCTCAATCTATACGCGCTTTTTTCAAAGGGGCAAAAACACCGCCGCCGTGCCGTGCCCGTCGCGGACATGAAGCGAAGAAAATGTCCCAAGACATGTTTTATAGAGTAAGGATAGAAAAGGTAGGCATGATATCAAAACATTCACAAAGGAAGCCATCTCAGGGAACTCTACTAGCATTTGTCACGAATTGTAGCGCTTCATTTCATCAATTCGATAAGCATTCCACCGATTCGAAACGAAGCGGCCGTCCAGGTATCACACACAATTCGATTTGGATCTTAGAGCTCCACTAGTGGACAAAGCCATAAAAAATCAAGATTAATATTTGCTGCGTTTTGGATTTGCTTTGGATATGAAACTATGGACTTCAAAATATTAATTGATGAAAGCATGTTAAGTTTCTAGTAATTATTTTATCCTTTTAAATCTTATACTCGTCGACCCGCCTATAACCATCCATGAGCAGATTCATGATTATACAGCAGAAAGAGTAAAGTTTCCAGCTATTGTACTTGAGATTGTTCTAATAGGAGGAATCTAAATGACACATAATCAGATGAGAGATTGAAAATAGCGATCATGATCCTATTGGGCTTGAGAGTACACGCGAGATGTGTGGGCGTGTGAACTGAAACCTACGTTAATCGTAATAAGCCGATTTATGGAAAAAATAAAACGTTGCTGGATTTAAATGTTATTTAGGACAAATTCAATATCCGCGTATTCGCGTTTCCAGTTGTGAATTTCCAGTGACTTTTTTGATGAAACTTAATGCAAACCTTCAAATCCCATAAGCCGCGGACTTATTTTAGTTTTGAATTTGACAAAGCAAATAAATACAATTTTCAGTAAGAAATGGCGGAGTATAGATTTTAAACTTGAAAATTGTGAATCACATAACATTTTCGCTGGTAGTACACGTTTGGTGGCAACCCATAAGCCAGTCGAATTCGGATGAATAGTTTTATGACTACATCCAATGAAAGCAATTGAATAATGGACAACTCCACAGTACTCCTGTGCTGTGGTTTTGTCTTCATCCCCCTTCCGATTATTACGTGAATCGGACCATCCCACTTGCAAATAAATTTTATTTTCTGAGAGGAAAACGGTTCGGTTCATGCCCAGAAGTTAAAGGAAGGGGGTTCGTCGGTTCAGTAGGAGAAGCCGAAGGCAATTGTCATTTATTGGAAGCACCCGAGAATGGCCCATGATAAATGAGCTATTATTATGATTCCATGTATTTTTATTCGGTAGTTGAGAATCTCCCTTCCTTCCTTCCCGTAAAAGAACAGTTATTCTAATAGTTGGTTTTACGCTCAGATAAATCAAAAAGTATTTCAGGGTCCTTCCCAGTCAGTCCAGCAGGTGGATGGATGTATTATGTATTACGTATTAGTAGCAAGGGACTCATAAAATGTCTTATCAAGATTTTTTTTCCTGTTTGCATGTGGTATTTCTCATTCCGTGTTCCAATTATTTGTTTGCCGACACACCTTTCCTTTTTTCTAAAAGCCAGGGAATCAAAATCGGGAGGGAGAGGAGCGTTTCCACCCCGTTTTCGGGTGGGGACGGTGATAAGACATTTTGGGATTCCGTGGTTCCCGGACTGCTTGGATACGTACGTATACATTACATTATGGTGTAGTCATTGTAAAATATTTTGACGGAGGTCCATCTCTCAACCCTTTCCCTTCTCGGTTCATTTGAACCACAAGACAATTAAAAATGAAACAAACTTGCGTTTTATTATTTTATTACCGTAGAATCATAATCGGCTCTACATTCTTTCCGTCTGTTGGATGATGATGAGTTTTGCTCCTGGGATTATTTTAAACTCCCCTTAAATTCCATGGAGGAATTGAAGCTTTTCAACGCCAAAGTTTATATTTTAATAATATCAACTTAAACTGCCTCTTTAAAAGCTCTTACGGGTAAACTTTCGGTTTAATGTTTATGTGCGTTGTATTTGTAGCCTCCATTTTTTTTTACAAACGAAGTGTCTCCCAAGATGTCCGCACAAATCCAGGTGAAAAAGATGAATTGTTTGCTTGTCTCATTATGGGAAATGCTTGTGATTGTGATTAAACAGTAGCTGAGAAGCTTCACGGTCCCAGCCGCTGGCTAATGAGCTGAGGATACACACATCGAACCCAAGTTTAACGTAATTAACATTGGCGAAAAGTACAAGAAATGTGGGATCTCCGAGGGCCTAAAGGCAGACGGCGCCATTCATTCCGCCGTGCGGCTCGTAATTTCAGGTTCAATATAAAAATTGGTGGGTTTGTAATTGCTGGGTCTGTTGGAGTCTGTGCTCCCCTTCTGAGGTTCCTCGCATAATTAGGGTGGTGGTAGTAGTGGTGGGGATCGTGGGGCCCTTGAAGGGTCCACCTTGGCAATTGCCAGAAGCAAACCATCCGATCAAAACTAATCATTAAGGACCATCCGATTTTCATCTGATATTACGCACTCTTACACTTTCCGAGAAACTTCCTCCTCAACTCCGCCTCAAGGCAACCTTTACCTAGGCCATCCTCAACTTTTTTTTTCTCTTCTGCCCCTTTGAACTTCGTTAAGGGCTCCGAAGCTTTGGATCAAAACATTTACAAAAGTCCCGCACTCCCGACATTTCTCGCTCTTTTAATCATTTCCTGGAAATCCTAAAGTTTGACGGCACGGGACAGCCTGGCTTTAACTCTGCAATTTTATCTTCTGCGTCTTGGCAGGGACTTCACACTTTTTTTTGCATTCACTTCAAAACTCAATTCAAAAATTATTTTGAAAAAATATTATCCATTTTTGCATTTTTGGAAAATCAAGGGAACTCCTCCACTCAACTATAGGTATAGCAATTAGCATAAATTTGAAGGGACGTTCGAATACCTAATTAAAATTAGCATGTGTGTGTGTACCTTTTGATTGTCAATCTTAATTGGCCTCATTGACTCGGCGGGTGTGGCAATGGACGGCGGGGACGGTGGCGGCGCGGTGGTGGTAGAACAATGAGACTGAGAAAAGGGGGCAGAACTTTGGCAGTTCGTCAAGGATTTGTCGAGATTTATCAATCAGTTAAAGCGGAAAATGGACAATTTCATGGGTGATTCTATTGGATGAGTCAGCGAAAAATGCGGAGAGTGAATTCCGTGTGGTGGTGTTTCCATTAGAAAGATTCGTCGTCCGCGTCTCCTTTCTCCTGGTGCAATTGCTTTGGTTTAGGAAAAGGAATGAAGTCGTATTGAATACATGAATGAATGAATGAGAATGACTGAATAGTGTGGCGTGAGAAGGCGCCAGAAATTGTGTCTCCACCAAATTATAGACTTTGCCAAGGAGTCGGTGCGTGCTTCGAATGAATGTCTTCCTTCTCTCCGCCGAGAAGATTGTTGTGGAGCAGTCGGAGTCAAGGGAAGGAAGAAAAAAAGAATCCGTGTTCACCAGGACCAAAATATTCAAAAACTCTAATAAAAGTTACATCCCATTCACGGTTCCTTCCTTAAATGATGTCATTCCTTTGTTGGCTCTTGTACTTTTAACTTTTTCAAATGAACAAACTCTAAAATGTCTGTGCACTTTTGAGTTGAGTCTCACTGAGTCTTCAACAATATCAACTCAAGTTTTTTGCAGGGAGGAAGGAAAAACCTTTTCTTTCTAGATAATTGGCCGGAGAGAATTGACCCACGTGGATTTACTTAAAAGCATCTAAACACTTAACACTGCAAGTCAATTGAAGAATATTTTATGTAAATATTTCTACTTGGATTTCTGATATTTAGGATTTGATTTTAATTGAATTATTACGCGCCTGCTTATAAATTGTATTAAATAGCATAAATGGGTTATTTGAAATCAGTTGAGAGGCAATTTTTGTAGCCGGCCACGTGTTACTTGGTAAATCATAGATAATAAAATTTCTTATGGGTCGTACTTATTACACTTTCATAAATCACGTTATTGCAAATGTTTTTGGAAAGTAGTCCATTCCCCCGACAAGGATCTTTCACACAAAGCCATTTGAGCCCTTCCAAAAAGATTTATTGGAGTTTAGAAATGGATTATGCTCAAAAATGGAAATCCGTCGTGAAGGAAAGTGGGAGAAAAAGATAGCGATTAAGATTTGCAATGTTTATGTGGTTCACACCCGTGGACATAGGAAGGTGGCTTAAGTCCGGCGCCCTGAAAGGGTGCGTTCAACTCTTTATCTCATAAAATATATAAAAAATAGATGGATAGAGAGAAGGACGTGGAGTGACAGGAGGAACACCATTGAAACATAAATATCAAATGAGACTCCGGCGCGGCACGACATGACAGAGACGAGCCCTCAAGGAACCCGTCCCCAAAAACTCCCATTAAAGAAAACTTCCTTCTGTTTCATGACAATGTTGACTTGACTTTTCCACACGTTCCTGTCCCCACGCAAGCATATAGAAATTGTTAATAGATGATGGATCTTTATAAATGTGAATTCGCTGCTGGTCTTCAATATCTTGCAGGCAAATTTATACATCTCACAAAAACTCCGTCCGACCAGCGACACTGACGCAAAAGGAAGGAAATCCGTGAGAACATTTATTTATAGGGATGCGACGACGACGACGGTAGATTTTTCCTGAATGAAGATGATAAATGAAGACCACCTGTTGAGAAGTAGTCGCTTCTCTCTTTTGTCTCCTAAATCTTCCCTCCAGAATTTTCCCAGGTTGAGGTGAATGCGGGGGTCTTCGTTTTGGATTTCCAGTTCACAAGGGACTCAAATGTCAGTCAAAAAGGGGTCCTTGCCTTCTGGGCCGCGTGTTCCAAATCATCATTTGACATCCCATTGTGTCAATCCACTCAGCTGGACAAAATCTCAATCCCTCATCTAATTTTCCTTTTTGCTACTGACTCATGGGTGCAGGTCGACTCCTCCCGACCCATGCTTTCCTCAGATCAGGTTTAACGAGGCCCTCTTGTTCGCCTTTTCATTTGGATTCGTAAATCCAAGTCCTCAAATTAAAGGATTTGAAATCGATTCGTGTTTTTAATTTTCAACTTAATAGAATTTTATATAATGCAGGTTTGGCGGGCGCGTGCGTGAATGTTTGGTTTGGGAAATAACGAATATTGTATAAGGAATTCTGAAATAAGCCATAAATTCAAAATCATTTTTTCTTAAATCTACTCTGACTTCAAATATCAACTGAAATTTGGCATTCATTTTAATATGTTACAGGATAATTATGATTTTATGTATCCTTGCAATGTATTTTGTGTACACATTCGGGGAGATGGACTGGAATGCAGAAAAGGAGTCTGAAAACAAAAAGTCGATAAGGGAGCAAATCCTCAGGACACATGTTGTGGGGATGGAATGGGATGTTGGACAAGAGGAGAGCCACCATGCTCCCAATCTCCCATGTTGGCATGTACATATTGCATGTAATTACTGTGTTGTGGCAGAAGGAATCCATGTCGCATGATTAATGCTGCTAATTATTGCAATTCGAATGAATAATTATGCTCTCCATAAATGCTTATCTGATGAATATTACGAGTTTTACTCCATCCTCCATGTGGTCGATAACCCTCTAATCTTTCCATGGGCCCTGTGCTCCCTGTGTTAAAACTATAACTTAGGACACGATTAATATAATAAAATTGACTAATGTAGTGTGGTTTTTGCAAGGGTCGTAAAATTATCGTTTAGAAAGAAGTGATTTCTTTGGCTTCAACTTGTTCCTTTGAATAAAATTATGTAGTGTACTGTACTATATCAAACTAGTTCAGCGGCAATGGAATTAAAAAAATGTTTGCTGTTTTAGGCTAGTTGATTGTCTAAATTGTGTGTGGTTAAATGATTCAATTTTTAAGACGACCAACCCAAGCAAATGTTGGGTTTTAGTTTTAGATAATATTTCGCAATAAATTACAAGCCGACATTTGCGGTGCGGAGAAGAATGATTTTAAAGTTATATGCTAATATAATAATTAATTCTTTTCAATTCTAGCACCATGGCATATACATACATTTTGCTGTGAAAATTTAACTCTGTTATCGAACTTTTGCAATCTGATCCAATTCTGGTTAACAACTAATTACTAACTATCATATTTGTATTATTCTGGTTTATTCTGAACGGAATTAAAAGGAAGAAAAATGTATTTAATGATTAAAATGCATGGAATTAAAACAGCAACAATCTTTTGCCGACTGATTTGAAAATTTTGAGATGTGCAAAGAATAAATAGGATATCCGTTTGGTTGGATGGGTGCGTGAAGGAGACCCCATTCTACCCACACATGCATAGCACCTGAAGATGAATCTGAATCTGTGCATTACGAGTAAGTGGTATTTTATTTTATGACTACTCTCTTTTGATGAGAAATGATCGACTCTCACCACCTTTACCACCCAAAAATCCATTAACTGTAAGTCAAGAAGTTAGAGTAAGGTTGGAAGTGGAAAATAAATGGAGTTGAATTGAGATTGAAAGCTTCATACACATGTACATACAATCTACGTGCATGAAAAATCCTGTGTGTGCGTATGTGTGCTCAGCAAAAACCTGGGTTGGAAGACGCGTTTCGTGGATTTCTAATAGAGAAAGAGTGGAAATCCGGGTGAACAATGGAATCTTCAATTACAATACCGAAAAATGATGGACAAAAAAGTAAGACGGCGCATTTCCGTCGAGAACAATTGATCTCCAACCAAGTGTGGAAAATTTCCTTGCCTGGTTAAATACAAAAAAGAAGAAGGAATCCCCCCCTTCCTTCACTTTTTCTATTCTTTCTCTCTGCTGGAAAAATTAAAATGTCGAGCGTGGGGGCTGAAGGAGAGGGGATGAAGTCTTTTTTTTTGCCTTCTTCCAAATTTGTCACACAGTGTCGAATGCCTCAAGACGAAACCTGACTTCTTCCCTTCAATTATTCTTAAGAATTTTTATCTTTCAGATCGATCTCACATCCACCGAAGCACCAACTCTTCATCATCTATCCTCCATGATGCAAATGCGGCGTCGGTGCATTGGATATTATGACGGTGAGACGAGGAGGGGATAATCTTTTTTATGAGACAGAAATGAACCTCGCTTTCCGACCAGGAGCGTCCATTAGAAAGGTGGGCCTTTGGAACAGACTAGCTGACCTTTTCATCTTCATTCATGACCTCCAAGTCACGACTTTTGAACACACCCAACCCTCTGTACCTATGGATGGCTTTTTTACTCCCTTCACGACTCTCAAAGACTAACACCAAAATAAATGGCCTTTCAATAAGCCTAAAAGTAGAATGGTCTTTTGTGTGTATCCCATCATGTGGATTTCACAACAAGAATTGAACCCTGCCAATACGACAGGGTTCAACATGGCATACATATGCTTTTCAACCAAAAATGTGTCAACTTAATGTACCATTTAATCAAGGAACACTATTGGCACGCGATTTTGTTGCAAATTAGCTCCCACATTGTGTTGGACTTGGCGTAAAATATTTTAGAATTAAAAAGCTATTAAACAAAAAATATAAACTTGATAATAAATATAGAGAGAGTTAAGCTTTCTACTATAAATCGGAATAGCCCCGGTAGATGTTCAACTTCTAGCACAAACCCCGAATTTGACATTAAAACAGTGTTGAGCAATCAAATTAAAGAGTCAAAGTAGTCCAACCAGTTTTTATTGGCAGGACGAGTAAACCTCCCTTGCCGCTCCGTAAAGCTGAAGTTTGTGGGAAAGTGAATTTATTACAACATTTATTTTAAAACGGAGCCAGGCAGAGTTTGATACAATTTCCTTGCCTTGGCATGAAATAAAACGGCGACGCGACGGGGAAAAGCCGGTCTGTCTGGAGCGGGTTTTCGGTTGGTTGGAAGCTGTGGAATTGGATATCCAGTCCACAGAATAATCCCCATTTCCATAAATGAATCAAAAGGACAAACGGAGGAGTTGACGCCCTCAAATTATAGCCAAGCATGAAAGGCTGGAAAGAAATTAAATTATTCATGGAGTTTATGAAGGTGTGGCCCGTAGCATCAATCGATATTTTGTATTTCACAACGTGAGACTCAAACCCAAATCCCTCCTATAACCACTGTGTGTTCCCCCCCTTCACATTAAACTTTTACTTGGACAGAATTTTTTCCCGCACTGAAGTTCTTACTCTATAATTTCCACCCAATTAATGTTACGGACGCAAACACATTCATGTACACACATGGTACGCGTCCACTGACTATGTATGTATCCATCATCGATTGGATATTCCTTCGATTTTAATATTTATTCCTGGAGGATGGAATTCCTTGGTTTCTTGTGTAGAGAATTATCATGAAATTTTTTGAAAAACATAGCATTTCATGTTCTACCTGTTGTCCCTATTACTCTAAAAAGTGGACAAATCGCTTCCGCGTAAAAATTGTGAAAATGAATTAAATAAAGAATACTTAATTAAAGTTTTATGTTAAATATATTCCACGGAAGTTTACATAAATACATATTAAAGCTCGTTACGTTTTCAAAATGAAACGCAGTGAGAATTAGAGTTGGTTCACTTAATACTACGGAGAAATACTTAGCTTTTTAAACGAAGTTCTATAATACTGCCCTAAAGAAGAAGCCGCACTAGTTTTAGTAATCATGTTATTATATTGTTTTAACCGGTACAGGTTCGGTAAATGTATTCTACTAGGCTTGGGTAAGTTCCCTCCCGAAAGAAACACAAGGAAATAAATTTGAAACTGAAATAAATATGATTTTTTTCTAACTTTCTTGAAGTTTATTCACAGTAAAATAAAAATATCCAGGGGGAACTCTGTGGACATCAAAATTTTTAATTACTCAAAATAACCTTCCGCACAACCATACGCAAATAATTAACCGCAGCGCAGATTTGAATATTGAACAATCGCCATTCAATTACAAATTGCTATTTTCAAACCGAGCCTCAACCCTAATGGCGCATAACTAAATTTGTAATTTGCAAACTTACGTTTCAAACTTAAATAATACTTGAATCACGCCATAATAGATAGCACACAGCCAAACATGGCAAACTTACAAGTATAATTTCGCACTCATGCTACCGTGCAAACAAAAAACAATTTAGAAATACTACTCTCCCGTTCCACAAGACAATCAAATCTAATCTTCTGCACATCTTTATTATTCAATTGTCTAAATAGGTTGCGTGCTAATCTGGCGGCATTCCCTCAACACCGTAAATGATCCTTTTCCAATTATTGAATTAAAGTGTGTTCATTTAGCCTGTAGTTAATGTTCCCCATTAACCTGTATGAACCTCCCGTCAACATGTCCTACTACACTTATGATCTATTATGCCTATTTAGCAGCCAGGAAAGTACAGTAATTGGACCAATTTACAAATTGTTCATCATCCTAACAAAGACGACTGCTAAATGGCCGGCCGCGTGCATATCTTTTAGCATAACGCACATGTTCGGCACGGCACAACAGCCGAGTCCATATCCAAACAGTAATTGGACGGTGCGGTGCCGCAAAATAATCCTGTAATTCTCTCAACATGGAAATGGCATCATTTTCCAGGATTCCTTCCACCGGGCTAGGATTGCATGCGGAATTCGCACAGCAAGTTGTTTTAAATATAATGGGAGATGAAGGAGACGAATGTAATTATCATTAAAAGAAGGGAGGCTGATAGTTGGTCTGATAGAAAGGCGCCTGAGTGACGGGGCTCCGTGTTTTTTTCCCCCCATTTGGTTCTTGACTCCGTCTTCTCGTATTGGATTGGTTGGGAGAAGTTGGGCTGAGTCCCTCCTCTAAAACCCCAGCCCCTTCGTCACGCTTCTCCAGATCAATAACTCCGATTCCATTCCCACCATAGCTAATCATCACATTCATTTTTTATCAACTTTCCACGTCTTTTCCTTAAATCCACGACCCGAGAGGAAGGGATTTCAATTCGTAATTCTCCAACTCCACAATTTCCCTTCCCCTCCCTCTCCTCCGTCGCCGTCCCCACTCATTTCAAAATTCTTGAATAAAATATTTAAGAACGGATAGACGCTTTTAGACTCAACACTCAACAGCCATGTTGATATTTTTGGATTTTTCGTAGTATGTACTATGTACATGACTGTCGGAATTGAGGATTGCCTCGGCCTCAGATTCATTCGATACAAAATACGAATGCTGGGCGGTCAATGTAATGTGGTGTATGAATTGTACATGAGTTCCATCCCTACCATACCATGTGTGTGTGTTCGGTGGGCATGGAAGGGGGTTAGGGTTCAAATGGATATTACAACACGGATTGCGTGCACTGAATCTGATATTCTATTAGTGCCATTTCGATGAACAATACAGTCGCGAATGTAAAGGCCATGAAATTGTTGGATAAATGGAACTGTTGCGTATTTTCGTATTAAGTTCGGAGGTTGTGCACAGAATAAACACAAGGGATTCCATTCCACAACCAGTCACGGGTTGGGTAGGATGCAGATTCAGATTCTTCCCTTCTCAATGTGGATTAGGAATACGGACACGGACACCAAAGGGAAGACAGGTGGATAACAACACGACAACAATCACATCTCTCCTCACATCCAAAAGAGTGTTTATACTTTGTGGCCATTTTCACTCGGATTTGGCACATTGCATGTTGGGGCAGCTTGCATGCAGAGAGACACGTGCAGAAAGCAAATTGCTGGGTGATGACCACAACAGGATGGAACCGGGAAATTGGAATCGATTCCGCCCACGCGAACAGGGAATGTATTCTCCTATCAATTTGGTTCAATGAAGTCAAACTCTAACACATTTTGTTCATTTTCGGGGGAAAAATACAATTTCCATGGAAAAACCGAAGGGACGGCAGGAGAGAAAGAAAGTGATGTGAACGGATTCAGTGTTGTGCCTTGACTGGAAGGGTGACTAATGGGACTTGGGCTCTTTTAGCGTTTCAGGATAATGATTTAAAATTGCATATAATCATTTGGCCAATTTAAGCCTCATTTTCCTGCCAACCGGGTTATTAAATAGTCATTCTTTCCGTTATATTTATAACGTATAACCACATCCCTCCGAAATCTGGCATTGCTCCTCAGGAGCAGGAGTTTGAGTCGGGCCCAAGGACTTGAAGGCCGCAGCCATCCTCATTATCCTCCAACTTCATTGAGTCATTACTCATTCAAATAATTACACTAATTCTACCAAAATTGATACAATTTTCGAATCAAGCTCTTGAGTCCACTCTCAACTTCACAACTACACCAATTGCTCACCCTCCACCACAGGTATAAGTGGTTGTTGGTGGACTATCAGAATAATTTCCAGCAATTTGCTCAACACGCTCAACTTGAACGTACGCCTTCTCTCGTCTTCCCTCACAACCTGAGCTACTAATTGAGCCGCCGGAGTATTTTGCACTTTAATTTGATACTCACACTTCAACATTTGACATTAATTATTCATAATTAGTTAATTTTACCAGCCTCAACACAACATTACCATTGCGGAATGGGGGTGATGACAAGTGTGTTTACAAAATACATTTGAAACCATTTTTTTTGTGCAAAACAATTTTCCCTTCAAATTTGTTACACCCGTCAATTCCTTCTCACCAGTAATTACCACCACCTTTCGCTCCAAGCCTCGACTCTGTTTATGGCATAGCATCATGTGTGCAGTTTGAAAGTGGCAAAGAAAAGTTATCATTTTAAGCCCGCATCCACACATCCCTTATTGCCCTTTTCCACTCCGCCACCACCAAAAACCATTATTCAATTTATTTTGTAGCCCAACGTAAAGTAAAGTGTAAAAAGAGAAATTAAAGTGGAACACATTTTTTGGGGTTGTTGTGTGGAGTCCCGCATGGATGGATCCAAAGGCGCGCGTAAAGTACGCCATTAAAGAATAATTGATTGGTTGCCAACAAGCATGAAACATTTTATGGGTTGATTACGTGAATTATTTATACTGCTAAATGTCATGATGAGTGGGACTAATGGAGGCTTTAAGCCCCCCTAGAGAATTTGTTGCTCTAATAATGCAATTGATGTACGGGAAGGAAACTCGGAGAAAATGGGAGGACGACGCGACGAGGAAAGATGAGGAGGTGTTGGTTCCGTAAAATGTCTTCGTAATTAACAGTTTATCCGGGGAATGAGGAAGGCGAGGAAAAAGACTTCAAGCCTTAATAACTTTTATTGGTTTCAAGTTTAACTTGGCAAGCAAGCGGATGGAGGGGGGACTGTTCATTTAGTTAGAGCCAGACTCATCTTTTCCCTTATTGGCATCGGCAAGGGACGAAGGGATTTTTCGGGTAATGCCCGCCTGAAGTACGCCTCCCGGCTTGTCTGAGTTGTGTTAAGAAAGCGGGAAGGGCTTGGGCTCGGGAGAGCAAAGGGGCCAAGGAAAAGAAAACGTCAATAATAATAACAATAATCATTTGGGTGACTTCCTTCGAAATTTGCGTTGTTGGTCGTCGGGAGGGAGTCATTTCGTGATAATTATAGGCAAGGAAGAAGAGAAAGATGGGCCGATGTGGCGCCGGTCTCGGAAGGAGGGAGTTTTTGTGGATTTGAGCACAGGTCGGTCCCTCGTCTGTTCCAACAAACTCCGTCCTGTGCTGCTGGTTGCTACTCTTTTTTTTCTCATGAATGACTCGACTGGAGGAGAAACAGTTCACATCCGAAAATATTTTTATTTCATGAAGAGCCAATTAGGAGTAATCCGAGCTGAGAGCCAATTACCCGTTCCTCCGGTTCAAAAAGGGTGTGAAACGAGAACCTCACGACTCATTATCTCCCCATTTCGCAATCATTTATTCTCCGCGTTCCTCTTCATTAACTCGGTGACAAATTTCACGTCTCTCCCAACTCATGCATGCTGCCAAAGGCTCCCTGGAGGCAACCCCGGGTCACATAACCAGCCGACACATGTATGGCGTGGCTTCCGTCTCCAAGAAAACTCCGACGACGACCTGCCAACTTCAAAAAGAATCTTCTTCGGATCAGTTTCCTTTGGTGACTTCGGTTCGTCGTGTCGTTTTAAAGAGCCAGTCCTCTTTAAAACAGATCGGAACGAGGCGGACAAAGCAGTTTTGTACGACTAATATTTAGGATGGAAAGAAAAGTCTGTGATTTTACGATTGACAATTTATTACGTGGGAGTGATACGGTGGATGATGCAGATTCTACTATTGTGGACGCATCAATTTCCGTGGATGAGGATCCTCAGGACGGTACAACATTTTGCATGTGCAATTCAACTAATCTGCATGAATTGATTCAGCAACGGCTCGGAAAGCTGAACTGACTTTGAGTGTAGTATAATTATCTCTTTGGTTTCATTTCTGATTGGCGCAGTAGTTACTTTTGTGTTTGTTTCACTAATAAAACGGGTTGAGTTTGTCTTGTAAAAGGTTTTGACGTAAAATTGTGCTTTAAGAATACATATACATATCCAAACTAGAACGTTAGTTATCCATGCAACACTCGCAACAATTCTCGGTAATCGTGTATTATGGATTCCAAGACCAAATCAACTTGCGCAATAAAACAATAATTTAAATGTACAACTAAATGGTAATTCTAGTTTGAATTGTTTTGTGCCTATTAGAGTGCCTATTTGTTTATTGCGAATTTTAGATTTTATGTCAACTATGTTTTAAAGCCATGACCGGTGTAGGAAAACAAATTTTTTTCTGCTTCTAATAAAACCAGCTTTTCTTATCAGACTAAAATATGTTTCCGACTTGTGGAGTTAACAAACAAACCCTATATAATAATAGTTAATTCATAATTGTTTGTCTC
>JAAXYW010000516.1:0-35452 GCA_036851895.1 Orthonychiurus folsomi | reverse complement strand
ATGCAGTTACAGTTCAAACTGCATGCAGTGAACTGCATGCAGTTTGCTGCATGCAGTGCTCGGTGTGGACCCAGCCTAAGTCACTCTGTTACCGCAATCCGCCAAGGAGTCTAAAATGGATTCGGTAGCAAAAACTGAAGACCTTGAAGAAGCAGCTCAGCCTGCAAAAAGCCATTGCGTAAATCTTGCGACAATTGACCATAACCTCCAAGGGGTAATTAGTACCTCCGCTAAAGGTGCAAATAACTGGGCACAGGCTAGTTAAGTTGTATCAGTACAACTTAAAAGTTGACATTCATTTTGAACTTCCAGCCAAACACGACAGAATCTGAAGTGGATTCGACAGACTAAAGAGATGGCTTTGTGGAAGAAGCTAACCTTGGAACTGTAGCTGAAACACAGAAGTTCAAAGAATCGCGGACAATCGTGATTGGTCAAACTTCAGGCATTCCGTTGAAAGATCAGTAGTATCTGGGAGTTTTTAGTGAGTCCAGCCTATGGTTCCGATCGGGTCGGATATTTCATATATCCGACCCGATATCCGACCCGACCGGAAGCATCGGGTGGTACGTACCATATATCCGTATCCTACCCGATAATGCCATTTGTCTATCCGATATCCGACCCGAGCTAACGGGTGAAACATTATTAATATCCGAATCCGACCAGATTTTTTCGGGTCGGTGAATTGTCTCATCCGACCCGACCCGATATCCGACCCGATTACCCGAAAAATTGAAATTTAATTTCCTTTTTTTTATTGAGGATTTTGGAAACATTTAAACGCAATTATAGAAATGCAATTTATTATTGCAATCAAAAATAAAGATTTTTTATTCTACCCGATATCCGACCCGATTACCCAAAAAATTTAAATTTAATTTCCTTTTATTTATTGAGAATTTTGGAAACATTTAAACGCAATCATAGAAATGCAATTTATTATTGCAATCAAAAATAAAGATTTTTTATTCATTAATTTTTCACAAAGATTTCAATGACATGGTAGCAGAAACGGTATCTCCAGATAATCTGTGGCGATATAACCAGGTCGGCTACAGCAGAAAATTTTCTCTCAGTGGCCACAGATGTAATGTGGTGGAGCCATGTAATGCATGGTCATTTGTGACAAGTTACATATTATATTCTTATTGCCGTCCTCTTCACCACGCAAACAAATCCGCTCCGTGGGGCATTCAATCAAATATTTCTGGATCTTATATTCCAAAATATTTTATTAAGTTTATTGAACTTTCGGCTTTTAAGTTAGAGAGTTTGAATATGTCACACTTGTTAATTATACCATCTTTATGCATTATGATTCAATGCCCCACTATTTTTTCATCGGCAATTCTACCCGATACCCAATCGGATATCCGAAAAGTATCCGACCGGTTTTCGGGTTGAAGAACCAATCCGATCCGAAACAGTCGGGTTGATTTATATGTTACCCGAATCCGACCCGAAAGTATCGGATAGCTGTTTCACTTATCCGCATCCGATCCGATAATTTCGGGTCGGATTAATTTCATAAGAAAGTGACCCAATACCCGACCCGACCCGATATCCGACCCGAATCACCCGATCCGATCGGAACCATAGTCCAGCCATAGATCAATGAATTGTACAGTGGATTTTCTTCACGTAAGGTCCCTCACAGCCCGGTCATTCGTTTCTACTATTTTTCTAACATTGAAAATTTCATACTGTAAATTCCCTAACCACTAAGCCTTTAGAATAAGGTTCCGAATTAACTTGATTCGGCCAATTGGTCACGTCAATTAAGTCTGTCGAGCAGAGTAAACTCTGTGCTGCAGGCCTCCATATATATATATAAGGTTCCGAATTTGTCAGATAGTCATCATCGGATCAGACACATCTGATCTGATTCGATCGAGAGTATTTATTTAAAGATATAGGGTATACGTCCCCCCTTTCTATTTTCACTTCATTAATTGCAAGTGTAAAATATGTTGGTTTTCATTTTTGGAACTGAAAAAATAAACTGCTATGCTGTTCCAAATTTATTCATCGCATGGAGCGAATTCTGCCGTTATTGTTGTGAATGCATCATTTCGTGTAATATTTTATTATGATTGGTAGCGGCCAGTTAAAATCCATATTATTTCAAAAATATGGATTTATTATTATGAAGTATTGTTCCTAAACATTTGTAATTTTAAATCGTCATTGAATTGAATATTAAATCCAGAATAGATCAAACAATGTACTTTAAAATGCTTTTAAAATATAGAATGACAGTCACAAAACTAAGTTCAGCAAATGCCCAAACTGGTTAGATTTTTATTGCAGAACAGGAAGGCAAGTGCAAGGCGACGCTACAAAATACACGCATGGGTTGGGTTTAGTAGTAGAAACTTATATACAGTAAATGACCTAATTGAGCCCAGGGGCTCTATTTAAAAACGGACCCTCGGGAACCGAGCTTAATTTGAGCTCAGGGCACAATTCGGACCCGGGCTCAAATAATCAAATTTCAATGTGAAAGAGAGAAAATTTATACCTTTTATTTAAAATAAAACAATTCCAAAAGAAACAAAGAATATTCGAGGCAGTTACAAATAAAAATAATCAGAAAATCGGCAATTCGTATTACAAATAATATCGCATGAAATATTGAAAAGGCATGGAGAAATCTGGATATGTTAACCCGAGCTCAATTCGGACCCGGGCTCTATTTCCAGACTTGACCATTTGACCGGGGCTCTAACAGAGCTCAGGGCTCTATTCAGACCCAGGGCTCAATTAGGTCATTTACGGTATATTACAAAGAAATGAGTCAAACAGGCATTTCCAGTCACTGTATTTATCACGTTAATCACAGTTACATTTGGATTTGTACTGCAAAACACGAAGTTGGCACTCCCAAACAAGAATTTGATGGCACCTATCTTGTCGTCTTACGTTTCGGTCGCTAGCGTCATTCTTCGGTGATCTGTGAATAGAACAAATATTGTCATTAGGTTCAAATCTATACCCTAATATTTTTCTAATTGTTAACCTCAACATCCAGTCCACTGAATCGAAACACAAGTCCTGGCCTGAGAACAGCAGGAGGTCGAGCTGTAAAGAAAACCTCTCCTTCAGTTTTAGTAGTAGCTCTTAACGTTGCCTCAGTTCCGTTTGCTCTAATTGTCAAGATTCCGTCGTTTTCCCAAGTTTTGCGTACTTTTGTATTCTGTTTCCTCCACAATACTTGGTAAGTCCGATCCTTTGTCGGCTTTGTATTTTCCAATAATGACACTCTACATAATTGAGAGAAGGGATTTGGTTAATATACAATTTCAAAGATATATGTTACCTTGTTTTATTGTGAGTTTCTGTCATTAATTGGTTTTAAAAGGAAGACATTATTGAGATACAAGGCTGAAATTGTATTTGTTATTGCATATTTAATTCAACTTTAGTATTAACCCGAGCGAGCGGAGTGGTCTTTCTTTTCCATTCAACTCAGATTAGATGACGTTTTTCCTTCCCCACTAAATTTTCTCTTTGGGGTAGGAACTATAGAAATGTGCTAGATGCTAGGCGAGTCGAGCATTGATATACACATCGAACAAAATTGACAAGTTTTTGGTGAATCGATTCATGTGGCAGTTTACAGAGAGTTGTGTGCTTGCCTTGTCATGAAAGATGAACTAAAAAAATCTTAATTTTGAAAATTCTCTGTGAAGCTAATTCTCATTTTTGCGAGACAAAATGACAGGATGTTGTTTTAGCAATGCACACAATGCACAGAACCCATTTAATACACCGTGTAAATCCTCAAGGTGTAAGCTGTCACGAGAATTAATACCCAAATTAAGTTGTTTTTATTTACAGCTAGAAAAACGTACTTGACATTCGTCGATTTAGACTGCTCAGGAGCGGCATCCACAGTAACTGTCTTCGGCGATTTTGAGTGGCCATAAATAGCCGAACCTAAATTGCGACGTTTGAATGAGAATTTAGGTGGTGGTGGTTTTTGGTTTCCTTCATTATCCTTGTCCTCCAGTGCCATGTTTCCTCCATTATCCTTGCCCTCCAGTGTCATGTTTCCTCCATTATCCTTGTCCTCAAGTGCCATGTTTCCTCCATTATCCTTTTCTTCCATGTTTCACCTCCCCGCTTGCCCTTTGACCTCTCGCAGGGCCTAGGTGCCCGTTTAGTCAGCTACCCAGTCAATGTCACGTGAACTGAAAATTGGAATAGTCTCGATTCACATTCACAGTGTATCCTGACGTTGTCACTTTTATTTTTATGAAAACCGATCCGACTTCAGAGTTCGTTCGTTCTGTCGTCGTCGCGGGGACTCAATGCGCCCAAATTCAAATCCTTCCTCTATGCACCTAAGTGTCCACAATCCGTAATTCAATGCCAAACTTTTCCTCTTAAATCATGTTTAACTAAAACACCTTTCTAGTTTCCAGTTATTGTTATTTAGAAATGTACATGTCTAATTTGCATCATATTATTAAAACATATTGTATTCCTTATTTGTACTTTCGAGCCCCCTAGCTCTCAGTATTTCAACGCCCCCCGTATAGCATTTGCATTCATTTTTACATGACCGTATGCCTGTTTTCAGGAGAGTTCTCCATGCCGTGCCTGGATCCAGATCCTGGACGGAAAAGCGAGTAAAAGCCATTGGAAAATGTGCTGTAATCATTTCCTGTGTGGATGAATTCGGTTTTTTGTGGAAAGGAAGAGGAGGATGTTGTTGAGGGGGAGAGTGGGACAGGGAGTCGTTTGCTTGGTATGACTGCGCATAAGGATTTAAGAAGAGCAGAGGCCAAAGCACCCGTACCGCAGGCTCCATTCCTCTGCACACACAACACAAGGCATCCAGCCTCCATCTCCATCCCAAATAAATCCGAATTTCAACATTATGTAGATAAGATCTTCACAGCACCACTCCACACTCCAAACCAATTCTGTCATCCATGAATTCCTGGAACTTGGACAATTCACACTTTTGAGGATTCCAAGTACAGAGGTTATTGGCTTGAGGGGCAGTAGCGAGTCAAGTTGCCAGTCATCAGTTGTGTTGTCACCGCAAGAACCCACTTTGGTGTTGGGATTGGGAGATATTTAATTACAAGATTTTGACGACCATTGATTATCATCATGAAGAGGGGAATGCATGGACATGGACCATCATCAGTTGAACAAAATAAAAGCTCGGGAGGGATGTGCTGCATCCGTGTTTCACTCATCATCTTCAATCTGATTACAACGGTAAGCTTTTAATCATTTATATTATTGTTTATAATTTAGAATGTCACGTTTACGAAGCGAAAGTTGAGAACTATTTTGTTCTGAACACTGCGATAAGCCATTGAACATTATATGTTCAGCAGTCATGCCAAGTCACAAGTGAAAATGTTGAGTAGTGTAAGTGCTGTTTTTGTAAATTAGTGAATGGCGTATGGTTCTAATATTATGTTAACATATTCTATTTAAGCCCAAGTGAAATTTTCTGTTGACTCATAATGTGGTTTATTTATATGTGTGCCTTCTTGTAATAATTAATTACGTTTAATAACGAGGAGCTGGAAGAAGTGCATATGCCGCAGATTTGAGGGCCAAGATTTTTCTGAGCCGTTGTAAGTGCATAATCACACATACTTAAACAGCAATTTGATAAAGTCAAATCAATTTTCTAGTTTCATGATTGGCTACATAGGTAATTGTGTTGGGCCGATTGATTATGATTTATGGTTGGGATTGATTTGTTAATCTGAACATACTGCAGTATGCAGTTATGAATGTATTCACTGTTTTGTCCATCTCTCGAGGCAATGACCACCATACCATGCCAATGTAGTAAATAAACATTGGTAGCTGTGGAGGGCGGTGACCACAGATATGATAAACGTCAGTTATCATAATCATTGTGAATGAATTATAGTTTACAACTAGCAGCTGCCTAGATTGGTGACACACAGAAGCAATAGACAATGACGCACAGTAGGCCTCAACTTGTGCTGGCGTTATTTGATGCGACGCTTTATAGAAACACTTGAAGGGATCCCTAATTTTGTTCCAGTTGTCAGTAGGATATGGTCCACATGTGTTTTTTTTTAATATGATCTTTGCATTATATCATGAATCATCACAATAAAATGGTGTGAGCTGTTTAGGCCCACATATGTGTTACAAATCTGGAAAAGCACGTCAGACCAGGTCCTGGAAATATTTAGTTTCCGTATCAAATTCCAAGGTTTTCTACGTATCCAAGTTTACTTACGACTGCTTATGAATCTGCAAAACGGCTGTGAAACATGGATCCGCACCCACTAGTAGTATTACAGTTTTTTTGTTGAGTACCATATTTATTTCACAAAGATTTTTACAGCTAATTTGCTCAACAACTGTACATGCTAATAGAACCTTATGTATCTAATTACGTATAATTATAATATGAATATGGTAACTGGAAATTATGATCAGTAGGCGTTTTACACATTTACACATGCTCTGGTGGATTTAATTTGCTGAAAAGAGAATATGGAGAGGTATAATGTATCTGGTGTGAAATTATCACGCTGTGTGATAAAGAGGGTGTTGAGAATGACGGCAATGTGACTGAAAGCTTTAAAGATGTACATGGGACGAAACAATAATCAACATTTTTTTTATTTCACAGTTGGCAGGTATTGCTACGTTGGGTATTGGGATATGGCTTTTCCAGCAGAGCAGGACTGAACCTGAAGATGCGTCGCAGCTGTTGGCGGAAATTTCAGAGAAGAGCAATATTCCGAATCATGGAGAATTTCGCGGATTTAGCATCCTTCTGATTGGACTTGGAGCTCTCGTCACCTTTGTTAGCTTCATTGGATGTTTCGGAGCCTGTATCAAGTCCAGATGTCTTTTGTTATCTGTGAGTAGTAATTGCCAACTCTCAGAACTTATTTGATCATTTTCATACTTTAATTGTGATTTTTTCGACAGTACCTGGCATCCGTTGTTTTGATCCTGAGTCTCCAATTGTTGGTGTCAATTTTTGCAATTGTATACCGCCAACCCGTAACGAATTCAATCCGTGACGAGCTTATGGTTACCGTGAAAACATTATATCGGCCGAACAATCCGACTGGAGCAACTTGGGATATGGTTCACCGACAAGTATGTTTTCAGGACTATTGCTGTATATAAGTGGATGGGACGGGCATTTCACTTCTTGGTCATAATCCTTTTGTTTGCTTTCTCCAGTTCCAATGCTGTGGAATCGATACCTATTCTGACTGGTTTGACACGGCAGCATGGCCAAAGGAGGAATTTGTACCAGATTCTTGCTGCTTGTACACCAACGCTACCACTGGTAAAATAAGAGGTTGTGTATTATTTTTAGTTCTCAAAATAATAAACTGTCAACAAATTGGCTTAGAATGTGGCAAATCAATGGACCCATCTATCTGGCAAAGGCAAGGCTGCTTGGCTCAGATTCAAATATGGATTTTGGAACAATTACACATTCTTGCAAGTGCGGTCATCACGCTTGTGTTTTTGCAGGTATGTCTTGTTGAATTATTGAGTTTTGGGACATATTGAATTTGGAAGCAGATTTTAACTCAAATCATTATTACCTACAGCTGTACGGAATCATTGCTTCAACTCTGCTATTTTATCATACCAAAACGCCAAAGCCAAAAACTCAGAAAGCGTTTAAATCGTACCCTTACGAAAGGGCTCATATGTAATTAATTATGTTTGAAGTTGAATGTTCGTTTTTGTGGTTTTGTATATGTTCAGCTTTTGTTTGGCAAATCGCAGTTTGTACAAAATCTTTTAAGGGTATGTACTTATGGATTCTCATGTTTTGTTATCGATGTCTATTGTTTGCGAACGGTCAAGTATATTAGACACTTTGCCGTTACCAAAATTGAGTAAATGTTTTTTGTACATCTCCTTACAAGAGACTTTGCTCGAAAGAAACAAAGCAACTTAAATGCATTTTCCAATTGGTATGTTAAGGCTCTTGAGTTATAAAATGAAATAGTTAGTGTAATCTCAATATTGTATTCAAGAACTTGAGAACTGTCGTCGTTTGTATCGAGCAATCCAAACAACCATTTCTACTTATCTAGATTAAACTAAAATGCTAACTCTAGTAGTTGTTGTTAACGGTAGAAATCAACCTGGATTAGAACTCAGCCATTTAAGTGCCATTTCGTCACAATTGATTACTGCTTTTGGTTAGCAATTTATTAGTTTCTCCTTCCCTGGCAGCTTTGAATTTTATATTTAAAAATGGCTCATATATGACTTAAGATTTACTTATGCCTTTTGTGTACTGCTTTTTCTGGAAGCTATTAAGTTTTGTTTGACATTAATTAATATGTTCTGTGAATCAATTCACAGTTCATAAAGGGTCGACTCAGTCGAATAAATAACCTGTACTAACCACTTTGTCCAATAAAGAGTAGATTTGGATAATTAGTTCGATTTCGATATATATGGTTATTATTTACGCGGATTAGATTTTCTTTATTTGCAGCAAACGATACGACAGGAACATATATTTCAACTTGGAAAAGTACTGCTTTTTAAAGATTACATTTATTTATTATTAAATAGCAATATTGTTTAATGAGGAAATAGGATTTTTACAAGAATCCGTATCGTTTGCAGAATGCATGTCGACTTCAGTGACGACAATAGATTATTCACGTTTATGACTGAAGAGAGTGAATTGCAGAGCTCGGAGCCTATTCCATTATGCAATGTTAGTTTAGACTTTGAGGAGTGAAGGAAACTAATGTGCAGTGAGCGTTGCATGCAGCTTGAAACAATCGCCATTGCGTTTTCCTTAACTTACGTTATTGGTGCAAGCTTTGGCATGCGTGTTTAACGTGTGAGCAAATAAAGTCGGATGAAAACGAGAGTGAAGTGAAGGCGAAAGAATTAGATGGACAAGATAGATTAACTTTTCAGGTGCACGCATGCTTTCGTTAGTCTTCCTTTTGTTGCCACATACTAACTTAAATGCATGGACTCAATGAGAGTATTACAGTTAGGCCCATATTCTTAAAATGTTATTAATTGACCAAGTGCTCTCATTTTCTTTGGCTCTGTGCATCATTCTTACATTTTCCGTCAGGGATTCAACCACAAGAAGATAATGAGGAGATTTGGGTTCGGGATTAGGCTGAGGCTAGAATTAGTAGCATTTCGTTTCCGGTTTTTTAATGTACACATACGTTTACTCGGTCTCATACTGTACGAGCCAAATATTTCATTTTGCCACAGGTTTCCCAAATAGTTGAGTGCATTTTCTGATGCAATCACTTTAAAACTTAGCTTTTCTATTTCATTTGACTTACATACACAACATTGCGCATTGGTTGTTCATTATAGATGAAATAAGTATGTGTTGATAAAGTAATAAGTTTGACTACTCTTACAGTTTCTGATTGTCACGATAACAGCTACATTGAAGATAAATAGATATTGAAAGCGAAAGTTGAAACATTTTGGAAATTCCATATCGTCGATAGCGTATAGTTTAATTTTTTATATTTAAATTGGTCTACATGCATCCAGAACTGGTTTATGAAGTTGATTTATGTTACATGTCTATTGATATATTACACAGGCGTTTCTGTTGAATTGAAATTAATACAATTTCACACGCAATTGGCGCAAATTGCTCCAGCTCTCTGTTTTAAGAAGTATCCAATTGTGTCTGATATTGGCACTGGAGGAAATAGATCAAAATTAATAGCATAATTATGTGTTGCACAAACCTAACTTTTTAGAACTGACAGCCCAACAAAATATAGAATGACCAGTAATGTGATTAGCGGGTGGGTATGAGTTAGCACTGATGCTTTCAAGGTTCTCTAGAAAGAAATCCCACAAATGCTGTTAATTCCTATGATTTTTTGGTCGGCTTCTGAACTGGTGTTATTAGGAAGCCAATTTATTCATAGCTGCGCACGCCAGAGGAAACCTTTAAAAAAATGAGCAAGTTAAATTGCTCAATAATTGTTAGGAACGACAAGTGCGGAGATAATGGGTCGTGTGGATTTTATCGCACATTTTCAGTTTCGCGTGGAAACTGGGTGAAGATGTTATGTATAAGGAATGTGAATGACTTGTATTGAACGTGTTAGCTAGCCGTTCCTGCTTGCACTTGCCTAATGAGTCCATGGCTGTGTGTCGTCAATTGGACAACCGGCTGATAATGCTACCCCTTTCAAAATTGCCAGTTAATGTTCGTGGATTCACTCACATTTCTTGTCAGCATCAGATGTCATCATTCAAGTAAGGTTCCGAATTTGTCAGATAGTCATCATCAGATCAGATATCTGATCTGATCTGATCGAGAGTCGGTGATCAGATTCACTCATCTGGTCTCATCCGAAGCGAGTCAAATCAGATATCTGATCTGATGGGAAAAAAATAAATTATCTGATCGAATCAGATATCTGACGCCTTGCCGTGGTGTACATGTTAAAAGCTGTCAAATTTTCAACTTCTTGGGGTTGCAAAAACTAAAATGCAACTTGTATATTCCCCCTTACTTAACGTTTGCTTCGGATATCTGAATTTCATCAGATATCTGATTATCTGATCCGATCTATATCTGATTAGCGCCAAATAATGATTCTCGTCATCCGAACGCGATGCGAAATTTTTCGATCAGATAATTTTTCCATCTGATCTGACATTATCAGATCAGATCAGATACTCCATCCGAAATATCCGATCTGATCGGAACCTTACATTCAAGTATGACAACAAATAAAACAAAAACTCACGAATGGCCGCATTGTGCAAAACTGCAGTTAAACGTCCTTCAGCTCCCGAAAGAATTTAAGTCTCAATTTCAGCTTTATTTTGCACGCTTAATGCTCATTTTAATAATTGTGATCATAACGGTTCCATATTCGGTTATTGTATGCAAACCATTAGTTATTAGACATGCACGCTTACATGCTACACTTCTTGCATTACTAATGCATATTGCTTTTTGCCGAACAACAAAGCCGGACGCCAACATGTGCACACATAAGCAATGATATTTTAACATTAAATTCTTTCACACATCTGTGTAATGTCAAGTAATTTGTAATTGTATTTGAAAGTTTACAGTTTAATAGTTGCTTCCTACCAAGGATTCAAGAGCAAGTCTATTAAAAATTAATTTATGATTAAAAATTACACAATTCGGGTTTCTAAACTGAAGGTTACAATTATGAATTACCCCTGCCCCAAATAATTCTCGTAACTGCAATATAAACCTTGCCATTGCCAAGGTGAGCGAAGATATTTTGCCTTGCTTTGACCACTACCACATCAATTAAGGTGCATTTAAGCTCTAGCTGCTATACAACTAGTACAGGCAATGACTCTGATTAACTTGCGTCTTCTTGTAAGTGTTTTTCGAGCTATTGAGAGATTCAAGGAATACATGGGACGGGCTCTTGAGTGCCCTTCAATTCAATTTGAATGGCCCAGTTTCATTATTTTCTGATTTTGTGTACACTGCCATACATTATTTATTCCACGTATTCAAATTTAAGTGCCCTCAATACAAACAAAAGTCTGCCTTCAGAGACACTTATTGATGACCAATGAAACACGATTCCACATATGCGGGGCATGTTTAAATTTTATAGGACATTTTTGTTAGCATGGTGAAATTTTAATTAGAATTCAAATTAGTAATGTCTATCTCTCGAATACTTTTGATAATATTTCTATATGATCTAATAAACCGGAACAAGAATTTGTACTTCGTTATTGTGTGCATGCTCTGAGCTACCGAATTGCTGTGGTGCATATCGGATTAGCACATTTCCTCCACGAGGAGATTTCCTTGATTTTATCAGGTTAATACAGCACACCACTACTGGGCCGGACTGACTCACTCGCATGAGATTTATATAGGAAAATTTGAGAGATCGGACGGAATAGATCAATATCACTCTAATGTAGTCTCCTTATTTAGTGCATGATAAAATAAATTAACCAGGTCGTTTTGACCACATCCCTAACTATTAAATCATCACCTTACCTTTACGTTTTTTTGTGGAAATACCAATGGGTGGGCATGTAATGCCAAGTAAAACAATGAAACTTTCTTAATTGAAGTTGTTAATGATATATGATATTCAGAGGGCGGTGAGACTCGCCAATGTACAAGCGCCCAGAATGCAAATCCGCAATCAACGAAAAAACAGCTCATCACTCACGCTTATATAATGCAATGCAGTTCGTGCAGTGCAGTTGGAAATATAGGCGTTAGCTGTATTGTCGTTTCTCTTGATTCGTGGCTACGCGGAGTCATCGGAATGGGATTTGAATGGAAAAGTTTGACACATGTGCGATATCATTGCATCAGGTGGGAAAGTGTAGGTAGGAGAAGGAAGTTCACGTCCGTCCGACCGGAAATTAAAGCAGTAATCTCAAATTTGCAAGTTTGGTAAATGTATTGGCAAGCCTTGTCGTGCTCGAGAGGTACTGCTGACTTCGTAGTCATGAATGAATTTCCAATACAGAACCAGTACCTCTACTCCGTCCACGCACATGGAAATTCACTTTTTAAAACTTATTTTGCACCATGTAGCCATGCACTAATCATTGGAACTTACATTGTTGTATTGCATGTTTTTGGATGGCAGGCGACCTACAAGGGAAAGTGGTTCCACTGGCCTAAAATCATGTTCGGACAAGACATGAAATTAACATTTTGACTTGACCAGCCTTGTCTGCCTTCCCTTGTATCCACGACTCTTGAATGCCATCTTAGTAAACGTGGAATTCCCAAACTCATTCCAATGTCGTGCTGGTGGAACCCGTGCTTCTTCACAGTCATCCACTTTACACTCACCACTGCTGTCTTTCCATTACTGTAATCTTTGCACACCTTGGAAGATCAGAAATGAATGAGGGATTGGGTTTCAAATCTGACATGGGTCAAAGAATGGGACAAGTAAATAATAAGTTATTATGGTCGGATGGCACATCCTCACTGTCTGTGATAGTGCCTGTCTCTAAATCACCGAATAGAGGAAGCTGTTCATCAATTTCGCTTTTTAATCTATAACATCATTCAAATTGATTTAATGTATTGAAATGGATATTTGATTTATTGAATCAGCTATAGCTTGTCAGGAAACATCAAATTTTTTGTTTCCCGCCGGCCAAAAAATTACCACAAAAATCCAAAAAAAAAGTAAAAAACGTTTTTGGCGGGTTTTGAGACCCGCCGTTCATTTCTTTTTTGTTTGGCGTGTTGTTGGCTTCCCAGCTGGTTTCCGGAAATGTTTTTTTAGGGAGCCGAATCAGACGAGCATCACCGGGGCCTGATCAGTCAGGCATAATGGTGGAAATACCTCTATTTAGAACTTTTTACATTTTGGCGGGTTTGGCGGATTTTCAAGGTTTTGCAAATTTCGCCATATAAAACTGCAGGTTGTTAGCACGGTTAAAATGAGCTATCTTGTGTCAGGATCGGTTGAGTAGAAATAAAGTTATGAATTTCTGAAACCCCAATCATATAAAAAAACATCCTGTATAAGTGAGATTGATTGTATTATGCTAGCAACAGCCAAAAATGTTTAGTTGCAAATTAGCAACAGTTTAACTCTACATTCGGCATCAAATTTTTGGCTAATGTCTCATGCAATTTGTCATCCATTTCGAATATTTGAGTCGAAAAATTATCCGACGTTATCTCGTGGTTTTCAAAAGCTTTTATAGTATAGATGTCTGTTTACTGCACGTCGACAAAGTAAAAATTTATTGAAAGTCCTACAAAGTGGACTACAGGATCAACAATTTCCCTTTCCCTGAACATTTTGGTAAGCCAGAGTTGAACATGAATATGATTAAGGCACGCGAACACGTGTACACTCCTTGATTTATTTTAATTTTTTGCGAATCCGGCCCTTCTGTAAAGCATGCATACCATTAAAACTAACGATCTGGTAATTGCGACTACCACATACACAGTAAACAATACATTAAACAGAAATCATATGCAAACATTTTCCTTTGACATATTGACACGTTGGTGGAGGTTGCAATTCCTTGCGGATCACCTTTGCCCGCAGGCAATAAAGCTAACTTGTAAGTTACAGATTACGCCGATTTGTTGTGCTGTGTTTGCCCACAAAAATTGTTCACTGGCCACCGCCCATGAATGCTTTCTCTTGAAATAAAAATCACTTGAGCCGAATAGCACCCATTCCTCAGACTGCATTGCATGCTGCAATTATTAAACCACTAATTATCTTATTACTCATGAAAGAGAGCTGCACAGTACAGTGGCGGCAATTAGTAATTGGTCTGTGCACTGTATATGTACATTGTACCGAAGACAGATAAATCTGTGAGTCGTTTCTGATTTCACATTTTCTCAGTCAGGTGTTTACGCGGTGGTTGTTAGACGGATTTGCGATATGAGGAAAATAACTCGACTTCCTTGAGAGTGGGTCCAGCTCATAGCATTGCACATTTGAGTGGTTTTGATTTTATTATTTTGTGGAAGGATTCCAGCACGGCCAGGCCCCAAGCTGAGTTTGATTAATTGAGATTGCATTATTGCAAGTTCACTCTTAAGTAAACTAGTTTATCATTTTCAACTTCATTCCCCCCAGGGAGAGTCTCACACCTTCGTATTATAAAATTTGCAATCTGGATCATCATTAGCAACACTAGGCTGATAACTTAATTTCTGTAGTAATCGCAAAAATTGGTCCATTAAATTCTATGGATGTAGGAATCGACTGCAAAAAGTTTCCTTCTTAAATTCTGAATACTTTCCGCATATTCTCCAAACCGATTTCAGACAAAGAGTACAGATTGGATCTTTGCCGTTCAGGTCAATAAACTCCGATCATCGTTAACATCATACATGAATTTCCATTTATTTGGTTGGTTATGTTGATATATTTACGACGCACTCTAATTGGAAATACAATCAGCTATTAATAAAGGCTGGCATATAATTTAAACCTGAGCTAACCCAACCATATCCCAGTGAATTTGCAAGTAATGGATTTCTTCCATATCTCTCACACGTATGGCTGCCAAATTAGATAATCAAATGGGATACTTTAAATTAATTTGAACGTCTGACACACGCACACAATTTCAGAATTTTCATTGACTTTCGCTTTGGTTATGAATTTGCATGGCCAGGGATGATGTAATGAACACATTTTGCGAAGCATAAATGAAACCAGTGCATGACTAAGGGATGCGTCTCTTTTTTTTAACGAGGAAGTAGCCAAGAGTGTTCAGCGCCATTTCTTCTTAATTGTTGACAAAAAATTGAAGATGAGTGAAAAAGCGAAAGGGTATTGTTGTGGCACCCGGCAAAGGAAGTTGTGAAGACGGTGTTATGATGTGTATAGTTATGCATTAGTGCAACGTCCTGGTCACGATATCTTCGAATTTTAGTGTAAAACCGAGTGTAGGAATGCACTTGCAAGCCATGTATGAGAATATTTTTATTTTAGTCTTAATTCTTGACTGCAATTCTTGTATCACGTACTGGAGCCAAAGTGCAACAAAACAATAAATGTCTGCACTTCATTAGGCTCTTGACGGCTAATTAAACAAAAAGCTGTATTACTTCAACCAGACTATTTCGTCCTAATTCTTTTCAAATATGTAATTTATTTATTTCACAAGGCCTGCGGGGACGGGAACAGCTCTTCTCTAAGGTGAAATAAATGATCCATTTAGCCCTGGGCGCAGACGTGTGTTAGTTATTCTAACAGAATTTGTAATCAAATCATTATTAATTTCTAGAGAGTACTTCGCACTTAACATTTATCTCACCTGTCAAAGAAATTGCGCAGTTAACAACCTCCAACTATTTTCGTCACTCTGTTTTCACAGTCTCGGAGAGTAGGAGATATCTTTTAACTGTTTTCTATTTCACTTTTTTATTGTTGTCATGAAGGAGGTTTTGACAGTTTATGAACATGCAAATCGTAAAACTTAATTGTTTTTCTTGAACATCCTGTACTCAATGCCAAAATCTGCTTGAAATCTAATTACGGTGACACCATACTAGGAAGATAGCATTACAAGTAATATTCATTATCTTTTTGCAAATTGTACATTAATTTACGGTGTATTTTCATTTTCCATCCGGGCATATATATTACGTTCAGAAAATAGGTCTACGTGGCCATAACTCTGTTGTGTATTCATGCATGCTATAATATTTGCGTGTCAATAGTGCTGCAATTGAGCGACTCACTTATCAAATTTTGAAATTGTATTAAGAGCTACAATCCTGAGGAGGATGAAATAACACCCGCATTTGTCGATTTGATGTTCTTCATCTAGACTCTTTCAAATTACTTAAATTCGCTCCCAAAATGCAATCTAATGTAATCATATTATTCCTATTGAATCGAATTGTGATTGTAAGTGTTGCCTTATTATTATGACTTGACCCAATGTTAAGCTACACCAATTTCTGTTCATTCACCCAAGCAAAAATCTAATTTCTATTGTAGCAATAAACACTTTGCACAAGCATCTTGAGGATCATTAGGGTTAATTGAACAGTCGCCGCAGCAGAGGACGTGGTTGTCGGTAAGTGATGTATAAAATTTCTTAACAAAAACTGATAGGATTAAGGTACACGATCACGTGATGAATCCGAGGCTTAAATACTTGTGCGGCCAGTATCGTGGATGTTCTTTGCCTTCGAATTGTTGGTCGAGTATTATTGGGCGCGGAGAATAACTTTGAGTGAAAAACCATTGGTTTGATAAGTCGCCTTGCTAGCAGGTGCTTGACGTACGTACAACGTGGCCAGTAGTTTTCTCCAATTGCGCTCCCTCCATTCCCAGTGCTTTACCTGATCGTGAGCATTTCAAGTTTCTTCCCTACCGTACGTACCTGAGTTGACCACAGTTGCCGACGAAGGAAACCACCTTTAAGGCAGCAAAACTTACCAACTTTTACTTTCGCACCCAACGCTCGTCACTAACATACGCAACTCTAGTTTTGTTCCTTAACAATTGTGCACAGATCCATCAGTCCACTTTGTTCCTTCGAGGTGAAACAATTGACCCTTTCAACTCTCCTAGTCTTCTGCTGTGATTTTGTATTTAAAAAAAAAACCCACGTCATAAATTTCCCAGTTCATCCGCAAGTTGTTATCTGGATAAAACAAGCGATTTGATTGGAGGAATTGTATCTTCGCGTGGATAATACAATAAGGGATTCTTATTGTTCATCTTAGACCATTATCCAATAAAAATCCATCAGGTAAGGATATAAAAATTCAGTGGATTCGGGAAGTGTCCATAGTGAAGATATTTGTTGAATTTGAGAATTTTACGTGGATCGCTTTGGATCAGAGCCCGGCAGCTGTGAAAACTCAAAGATTCCTACATCGCAAAATTCTTTATTTGCAATTCTGATTTATTCAGATTCCCAAATAGTACAGGAAATTAAGGGAAGTGATTCCATTAAGAAAAAATTCAATTCTTACTGTAGTTGACCTGAAAATATTTTTGATTGCATAATCAAGTTCTAATTACGTGAAGGATGGGGAGATTGGGCTGCAATAGTTTATTAGGAGACCATCGCGCCATTCTCATTACAGCTGTAAACGACGGCTTTCAATTAGCGCACTTGGGTCGTGCAATTCTGAATGAAAAGTATGAGTAGGATTGGCTGGCTTCATGTGGAAATAAGTAGAGTTGAATCCACATGTACGTGGGACTCGAAGTGAATTGTGTTACATTACATTATCCTCTCGTTTTCATTTCATTACACATTCTGAGTGGAACCAAACTCCATCCACAATCCACACCGTTCATTCATTCATGACTTTGCCCATGCTAAACACATAAACAAACAACCTTGACCACATGAGTAATTTCTGCATAATAATATTAGAAAGGCTGTCACTTTTACTCATCCTCCTCGGAACATTAGATAATATGTTTTACAATTTCAAACACAATTATGTCAATTCCCAACTCATTCTTATCAACGAGGTCACTACTTTGTGTAAGTTGACATTCTTGAAGAAAATCACGGCTATAAAATAGTGAGCAAATTCAAGAAGCAAAGGATAATAATGAAGAGCACGCAATCAAATTGGGTCAAAAGCAATATAATGACTTTGAGCTTTAATTAATGTAATCAATCATTTTTTCATGTATCTTTTGAGAAAAAAAAGCAGATTAGACAAAAAACTGCTGCAGCCTAAGTCTAAAGTTTATCACATGAGTTTAGGAATTTGTATTTTACAGACTAATGATGTAATTGTGATTTATGAGGTTGAAGTGTTAAAGAAAACGAAAGGAAGGGAGTCTTGTCGAACCTACCTCTGATTATTTTTAAAAGGAACTGGCGCAGGTCGACTGCAAGGAAGAGGTTTACTAGATGGAAAACGTGCGTGACCAGATTCAGATAGAATTTCAATTGTGGGCAACGAAGGGCTGGATTGGTGGACAGTGTTGGTTTAGATTATGTGCTCCAAGATTCTGGCAGCCAAATCCAATGCGTTTCCCTCTGTTTCTGCTCAATTGCCGTAATAATAGTAGGTTTAACTCAATGAACACACAAAAACTTTTCTCTCTCTCTAACTCTGAACAAATTGCATTTAATCATAATTATGTACATTTTGACGGTCAGCGAATGGAAACAAAAACATACATGCGGGGCACATGCGAATTCCATGCTCCAAAGGCCGTGGACGTGCATATCCATTTCAGAAAAAAACCACACTTTTCTCGAGTTTCCCAATTCTCAAAATATGAGCTATGCCTTCTAATACTTAATAATGGATATTTATTTGTGATTTAGAATGACTAAATCGTGGACATACGCATTGGTTGTTGCTCTTCTCATTGCTTCTAGCAGTGCACTTCCAGTTCCAGAAGATGCAACCCCAAGCGCAAGCACAAGCAGCGAAGTAAAAACACCCGAGGTAAGTCCAACTTTAAAGTTATTTCACATGTGTCGTCAAGTTATGCAAAATTCCATTAATTTTAAAGTTGGATAAATATATTTCACTTTAAAATTTTAAATGTCAAAATTGCTACAATGAATTCAAACCTTATTTGATGGGTAAAATTTGACAGGATTATAAAAAAAATGTCTTTGGGTTTTCTGTGAAATGACATAATAGCCAGGTTATCAGTTTGCAAGCTAAGTTTGCTTTTAGTTCTACTGAAGGTCAGTTTAGGCATTACAATTTGCTATTTGAAACCCTGATCGGTTTGAGTTTAGATTGCATGCAAGAAAGACGGATATGAATAATTTAATTGAGCTTAATCAAGTTCACATCTGTTACCGCAATTGCGTCAGCATAGTCCACATGACGTACGCATTCATATGCTTGGTGTCCGTGTAATTGACCCGCAGAGTCAAGACAATTGTTTTAACGACCACGGGTTCAAACGTTGGGAGGATATTATGTGGATATGAGTTGTTTTGCTCTAGTGAATTAAAAACACAACGCAATTATTATGACTAGTGCGTAATGGTAGGAGAGTGCAGCGGAGCAAGGACATGAAAGGAGAAGTGGTCAGTAAGTGAGCAAGCCAGGAATAATAAATTAAAGTGGTCGGCCTGCGAGTCAGCCCAAAGATCAAGTAAACGAAATATGAAAGCAATAAAGACCAGAATGGAGCAGTCAGTAGTGGTCGTCAACCGCAGTTGACTTGGCCCAAGAGAGAAATTGAGTAATGGCAACGATAATGGCAATGGTTTGCTCACTTACTTAGGGATACGCCACTTCCTACTTCCTATTCCAATTAAAAACGTTTTTACCCCAACCTATCACCTCCGTCCGTACCTGTTTATTCCGCTGAATGGGATTCCCAACAAATCCTGTCAGACCCACAAATTATTACAACTCTGTTCACTCTTTTACATACAAAAAGTTCTCACTTCCAATCCAACATCTTCTCCACTCTCCTCGGAAAGGCATTTGAAATATGGGAGATGAATATTTTAATGTAACTCTACATCCCATTCGAACCAACTATTTTACAATTATTCATTGGTGCTTTCAAAACGTTTTTGTATTTACAAAATTTCACCTTTTGTATTTTGAGCGTCACCTCACAGGTCTCATTTGCTCCTTGAATTCAAATTAAGATCAGAGAAGGAATCGATGGCAGAATCGAAAACATACTTATTTTCCTTTCAATCTCATCATAAATTACAGTCATTTGACAAATGGAATCGTAAGTGTGGATTTGCTTTGATAGGGATACAGCAAATCTGTACCTGCATTGATGAATGCGGTAGTTGGAGTCGGAAAATTTAGAATTAAATTTAATTGAGAAAAGATTGAGGTCAGGATGAACCTTTTGTGAAAATGAAGGCATCCACATTGCATTAACCCTTGCGGTACGTTTTCTTGCCGACATGCATGTAATTTGCACTCTTTGCTTTGCAAATGTGCAAAGCATCCTTTTTTGTGTGTGTTAAAGTGCGAAGAAAGGAGTGAAGCAATTTGGGAGTTGAATCTGCAATCAAATCTTGGAAAATCATTTAGTCCTCTTTGTTCCTTCAACCCGCGTCTACGTCACTTCCTCATTCCTTCAATTTTATAATAACAAATCCAATTACGAATTCAACTGAATCCCTTTGTGATTTGACTGAATAAACCGCAACTAATACAAACATGTCCTTCAAAAATTCAGAATTCCGGCTTGCTTTTCCTCCTTTAACGTATTTTTTCTGCTTTAGATTTGAAAAAAACGCGTTGTAGGTGTGGAAACTTGAATTAAATAGGACTGTTGGTTTTGATCCCGACAGAGAAGAATGTTTGAAAAAATAGGCTTTTTTGTTCAGTTGATTACAATCATAACACCAGTCATGTTAATCCAACAAGAATACAACTTCTGAACCTCCTTGTAGCAATCCATTAGCGTGTTGGCACTTGGGGCAGATTTTTTTAAATGTCAAAACTCCTTAGGATCAAAAAGTGGTACCTGTTGTAATGGAGGACATTATTTGTTTTAAATTCCAATTCATTGCCACCACTGGCCAAGTCAGGAGTTGAATTGTAAAGCACAAATTAGTTATGAAAACAATTCAATCCTTCTTATAATTAGCCCCTTTAATTCAAAGGGATGCAAGAAGTGTTTAAGAGGTGGTTTCAAGGTAGATTTGTTCAGCTAGTTATCGGATAGCAATTAATTGGGATTTGCATGAGGAATCCCTTGACCCAGTGCAATATAAAAGTACCGTCGTCTGTGCATAACGTTTTGGTGTTTGTTAATGATCAGGTTCATGAGAATTCTCTGACGTCGATGCGGCAAGAATTGTTCTGGAAATTCAATTTCGTTTTTTGTATCAACTTGTTTCGTTTCAAAGTTAATTTGGTGAATTACCACAAAATGCATTTCGACATTGCCAGCGAAACAATTTCCTCTTGAAAAAATTAATTAAATCTTTTGATGGAACTTTCTCATATTCCATTTCAGAAGTGCTAAATCTGCACGCAATAGATAAACAATGCCATGTTAACTTAAGGAGGATGGCTAGTCTAGAAAATTATTGCAAAACCTTCTCACTCAAATTACACTGAGAACCGTAGTAAGCACACAAAGTACAGTTAAGTAGTGGTCAAGGCCGTGAGTACCTCAAACCGAATGGCAATTACATATTATTTACATGCGATTAGCAAACTATTGGGAACTTCTTCCCACGCCCTGGAAAACTTTAGATTGACAATGCACCTGTGCAATTGTTTGCCCTCACAAACGCAATGTTGAGTTAAAAACCATACACTTCATAACATTCAGGCATCGAATTGTTGGCAACGCCTAATAAGAAACCAGCTACGGTAGGCCCGCATAATTACATTGCATTGATCCGCTTCAACAAGTTTGTCTGATAAAAATATCTTTGTCGTAATTTGTTAAATTGAAATGTGCGCGCTTTGGGCTTGTTTTTACGTTAATTTAAGCAGTTAGCAAAAAAAACTGCCCTCACCTGTTTATTTCATTGATATATGTCCAAACCAATCAAACAGATCTCGTCAACAACTTGCCTTTTATGTCCGTAGTTTTTTCTGGAGCAGTTGACAAAAGCCAAGTCAATGTAATGTCAATGCATCCACCCAACATCTTGCTCAATACAAACAGCTCCACTCATGCTGAGTGTGTGTGATTAGGAAATGTATGCATCAATGACTTGCAATCGAAAGGCGTATTATGCCGGTATATACTCTGTAGTACTTGAGACAAGCCAAAGATCATATTTAACTAGACAGTAAACTACAAACCTGTCTTAACCTTTTAATTTTAGTTGTTTTGTTTTGATGTGAATCTGAGTAGATCGGTTTGATTTTTAAACTCAACATATGGCTGTTCGCTCGATAAACCGTAAGTCCAAATTAGATTGCGGGTGGTTGATATAATATTTAAAGTTATTAGTATTTAGTGGTTAAAGGAATGCAAAATTGCTGAATGGATTTGGCTACGACATTTTGGAATTGAAATTGATGAAGTGTTGTTGTCGTACTTCAGAGTTAATTACCAAACTCACTTATGTTTTGTTTGGCGGCGGGGTATGAGTGATGTGGTTGTGTTGCTTGGCGTCTGCAAGTTGCACAGACAAAAGAAATTTCATTAGCTATGCCCTTTGACTTTTACGTACTTCAATACCATACTCCCTTGAGGAGTTACTGCTCAAGACAATCCCCAGACAAGACACTTTTGTTGTTTCAAATCATTTGCTTCTCGACTTTTACAAAATGTTACCACCCATTAGTTCTTCTCATCCCTTTTTTTTTGCACACAAGGATTTCCACATTTGAGAGGAGATTGTACAATTATAAAATCCCATTACGAATGTACCTCCTGTAGTTTTTCTGTTGAAAACCTAATAGTTAGGTAGTATGTAGTACACTTTCCTTTGTATTTTGACGATTTCAACTCCGATAATCATAAAATTGGACAACCATTAAAAGTATCACCGTCACTTGATTAATCTTCAGGTATACGATGACTATGCGGATGAGGCTGAGACCAAAGTGACGGACACACGGAGCATAGCATCAGGAGAATCCAAAATTCAACAGGATCCATCTGTTATGATAACACGGGCTCTGGAGGTGCTTCTTCTACAACCAATCAATACTTTATTTCACTCATAATTTCTCAATTCCTGACAACTTGGACACCGCTTGACTACTGATGAAAAAGTTTACGATTACCTCCATTCATATATATTCACGGGAGGCCAGACAGGAATTACAGTATCAAAATTTACATACAATTTGAAAATTATTTTCACACCAGAATGGGAATAGTGGTTAAGTAAGGGTAATGTTTTGTAAGTTTAGGTTGGATTGGTAACACAATTTTTTTGGGGCAATATTCCCGGGTTTTTGGTGTGGAAATGATAGACATTTGACTGATTGAATCCACTTTATTTTCCCGAGTAGGAAAAGAAGACGTGGCTTGGATGGACATGAATTTATGACGTATACTTACAAGCAGTGACAAAATAACAATTGCAATTAATTACGCAAAAAGAGTCGTAGTCGTGCACTCATGCGGATGTTTTGTCATCTGCATTGCGCTGCATGTGCCTTGTCTCCTTGCTTGCTTGACATGTCATGTCCTCAACATTACACTTAATACATAAGACATGGACATTGAAAATCACAGCATGCATTTGTGTCTCTTTAAAACGTACTAACTTGAATAATCTATATTTACATTGTACAATACTCGCACTTTTTATTTCTATTTGCTTGTTCTTTCTATTTGATATGTCTTATACTAAAGTCAGTGCAGTGCGCAGTGCATCAATTCCCTTAAGTATCCAAGAATGTATAAAGCGAATCTACAATCATGGGATTTTTGAAACTATCAAATTTCGGTGTCGGAACAATTCCGGAGAGACAATTCCCTCAACTTGAAAATAATTGTACAGTTTGGGATTTTCCCATATATGCGTGCTTAAATTCTAGTGTGAACATTCAAGGAATTCCTTCAAAACTCTCCTGACCTGGATTTTGAGGGATCCACCTCCTCCATTTCTACAGGCTTGGGTTTAATTATGAGCTAAACACTCATTTCCTTACCTTATTAACAGCCCTCTGCTTCAATAATACATTAACAAATGGATCAATTACGAATGAAGAAGAAAGGGGTGTAATTGACACTGCATTTGTACATCTTCCTAATTAACCTATTACTTAACTGTACTTTCCTTCTCAACCCACATCCCTTGTGGTTTATGGATTACAATTGTAAATGCTCAGCACTCACTCTTGTGATGGCTTTTATAATAGTGTAAGTTAATGGTCGGACAAGGGAATAATGAGTGAGCACTTGCACAATTCCAACGTTTGCGACAATAAGGACCGTCTTCCTCTTCACTCTGCTAACATGTTGACGACGACTGTACGGTATACCTTTGCATGCTAAATGCACATTCAACGGACACTCGTTTGAATCTTTGCTTGGTAAGTAATTTAGTTGGTGTGAATGTGTGCTAATGGTTGAATGTTGAAAGGATGTGTCAAACACTCTTGGGACCGGAATCAAGAACTTGGGTCATTCCGCCATTCAAATCCTGGAAGGGACGGGGGTGGCTGCGGAGCAAGCCCTTGGAAGTGGAGCCAGGATTGTCACGGGTGTTGCTGAAACCGCCGCCGAAGCAGCGGAAACCGGTGCCAAGAGTGCCATTCGAATTGCACATGTGAGAAATTGTTTGTAGTTAAAGCTTATAGGAAGTAGATACTGTAGTTAGAATTGCGAATTTTGATTTCATTTTGCACATATTTTGTTTGATACACGGGTCAGATCTTGTAATAATATTAAATTGGAACAATCACCGGTAGCACAGTCTGCTTGAGCTCACGTACTTACACGGTGTTATGTCATAATAATTTTGAATGCCCATTATATCCCAGCCACAAAGAAAACGGAAACTTTTGATTAATTAATAAGAAAAGGGAATTAGCGCAGCAATAGATTAAGTAGTCCACAAGTGAATTCAACTCTGCTCTTTAATTGTTGTAGCAATACCTCAAGGTTTTCAGGTGTGCTATTTGAAGCTAATTTGCTCACAGGTTGACTGCTATTTAAGTTGAAGCATAATGAAAATATTGGTTTGAAATTATTACTAAATTCTTATGAACTCGAGTGGAGGGAGTCAAGCTTCGGTGAATCTTTCCTGTGCGTAATAACCAGAGCAAAGCACCAAGCGTTGCTCGTCTGGTCACTCAACTTCATGAGTTAACAATTTATTCCGACACACTAACTGCCCCTCTGTTCCTTTGGTAGTTTGTGTGGAAAGAATAAAATTAAATAACACTGAGGCAGTGCAGAATTTGTTGCTGTATGCCGTCAATGCAACGAATGCTCAGTCCCAGTAAGAGTATTTAACTAATCGAGTTTCGTTCGCAGCTTCACGAACTTCTCATTTGTTGATGTCTAATTGAATGTTGTATTGGGGAATGGGTTCACAGGGTGTGGCCAATTCCTTGACCCAAGGAACGAAGTCATTGGTTGAGACAAAGACAAATCTCTTGAAAGGACTGACTGGAGCCAATCCATCATCATCACTCCAAGCTGATGCTTCATCCAATAATGAAGCCGTCCAGCGAAATGAGAGGGCCGGACCAACTGGATACGGAGGATACTCCACATCACCATCTTACGTAATTTTAAAATTAATTAAAATAATCTAAGGTCGTCTCAATACATGCAAAGAAATGGTGAACAGTGTCAATGCATGCAATTCGCCAATTAAGGAGACAAAACACCTTTAGATTGTTTTAAATATTTAAATCCTGATACCCAGATTTGCATGACAACTTTTCGGGGGTAAATAGTAATTATTTGAAGAGTAGTGTGTTTTATTGCCACACGCTAATTTTCATTGCATGAGAATGTGTGTATTTCTTTTAAACATTTAAAGAAGGATTGATTGAGTTGCGACTGAATTGTTGACATCTTGTCGCTGTCCTTCCTTGATTCACGACGCTTAACGTATAGCTCTGCACCTTTTGGTTTGGTTGATTTCTAGGGTCCGAACACAGCAGCTGAAACACCCAACAACTTTGTGAATGTTTTCTCTCAGGCGGCAGCCAACACGGTCAACTTTGGCACCCAACTACTGAACAGTCTGGTTGGAGTTGCAGCGAACCTTCTTCAAGTAATCAAAGTAACCTCCCCAGTTGTCAATACATTTGGCATTTTTGTATGTATCCATCGCAACAATTATTATTTCACTTCAAGTGACAAGGGCAACACTCACTGACCCGCTCAGTCCAATTTTGCAATCCATTCCAACTTTGTTGCACTTGCCTTTCACTGTCCGATTTGAAATGTCTTCACAAATGGACAGTATTGAATGGTTTCGTATCCACTTGCTTACAGAGTGTGTACTAACCAAACAAATTGTTAAGCTGCAAAATGCATTAGCAGCTATTAATGCTGCCGCTAATTTATTTCCCAAGTCAATTTGATTTGGGTTAAACTAAACCTTGTGGAAACTACAAACAACTTGCCATCCGTTGCGACTGACCCAAATTATTTTTATTACTCTTTCTGTTCTTTTTTTCTCATCTGCAATCTACCTTTCTTTCAAGGCTTCTAAATATCGAAGTCTAATTCAGTTTAACCTTGTTACCTATAAAATTTTAGGGAACCGTGTCAACATTGTTGAGTCTCCTGAATGCCAAGGGCCAGGTCGTAGGTGCCGTGGTTCAATCTGCTCCTCCAGTGTTGGCCAGTGTCACACGAACAGCCGGTGATGTCCTCGCTGCCAAAGCCCGTATCTTCGGCGCTGTAACTCAGGTAGGAGCTGCCGTGGCAAATTCTATTGGACAACTTGCAGCAAATCATGCAAATCATGGCAATGGCAATGCCAGTCCTGCCGCTGCTTATGGTGTTCCTGGCAAATATTGAGTTAACTCATCCGAACCCCGGTGGGCGTTGCAGGGAACAAGCTGTTCCCATAACACTATTGTCTGATATTAATAATTAGTTTGAAGTAACAGTGGATGAGGTGAATGCTTTGTTACGAAGGAGAATTCACAATGTCAGAGATTTATTAGGACTAAGAGGGCTGCATGCTTAAATTCAGCTTTTTCGGAGCCAAAACGCAAAGTGGTGTAAACATGTGAAGTCGAGAATGAATCCCATGGAATTATTTTTTGTGCTGAAGTTGAAACATAATTTTGTCTTTTACTTTGTCTATTATAATCACCTATTCTCAACCAAATAACGGCTCATTACTTCGTAGTTAGTTTCAACCAATATTTTTGTATTTGGATGCAGGGAACTTGAGTTTGGTCCAACATTTGGGGGTAATTGGCTGAATGCTATTTTCCGAATTTGTGTTTCTGTGTGCTTGCTTGGAGAACTAAAACCTTAACTGATAGTGGGCATTTACTTGCGTCAAAAAGATTTATAGAAATGTGCTGATGCTGATGGTGGTATATTAGTGTAAGCCTTTTCATTTAACAATATTTTATGAAGTAGGTTTTCTTATTGAAAAGCAAGTCTTTTTCTTGCTTTGTTAAAGCAAATCTAGTTTTATTTGAGAAGTTACCAACCTACTGAAGTATAAGAAATGCTCAATTTGAATTGCTTTTGCGGAATGAGAAGTTATATATGAGTCTTGCGTATATGGTATGGTGAAGTGGGAGCTTTATAATCCTAGTATATGTTGTCTTAACCTGGTTAACCCAAAATAATTAAGTACTAACTAATCATGAAAACTAAGTGTGTGAGCATTAATGTATTTTAAAGGATAACAATGTCTTGGCTTCTTGCATGTTATACACGTGTAATTGTAATTTTATATGAGAACCTTATCTCTTTCTGTCCAGCTCATTAATTAACTGTACTACTGCTCGGTGGACACTTTTATTTGTACGTACTTCCTTCCCGATCTCTCTGTCCTGTTTTTAAATTAGTACTAAAAAGTACGCACCTCAATCAAATTTATTACTCGTCCGTTCAAATTGCATGAAACGCACTGTACTTGCACTTACTGTGACCACAGTTACTGCACAGTTATTACCTTTTTTTAATTGTTGACTTTGACTTAAATAAAATGGGTGGAATTCTAATTGATTTTTAAAAACAAAATGGGTTTAATATCAAATTTTCTAGGTTTAAAAATGAAATATTTTGTCCACACGCTTCTGTTCTCCGCAAAGAAAACAAATTTAATGGCAGAGAGGTTGAAGGCAGGAATGGAATTGAATTGAAGGTTACTTGTTAGTAAAGCTAAAGTTGGGATCTTGTAGGGCTTCGTCAAAATGATTTTGGAGATCTTGGGTAACCTGAATAGTACGGGGGCCATGGTAGCCAGCTCTGCTGCTGAAACTGGAGGGCGCGTGCTGACGGCTGGTGGAAAAGCTTTCCGAATTAGTGTAGGTGCTACTTCCAGAGGTTTTCAAAGTGTTTATGAGGTACGTGCAGACACTGCATGATCCCAATTTCCAAGTTTATGTTTCCTCTGGGAAGCATTCCAACATGCCCCAAGCTCTGAGAGCTTTTGCAAATGCATTTTCCGCATTGCAACGAAATGAATGTGACTAAAATTTGGAATTCAAACATTTCACGTTAAAGTTGCTTGGATCCCCAATTACAAGATATTCTTTTGCTTTGCTTTGAATGAAAGACTTGTCATTACGTTGCTTAAAATGAGGACGGGCGGAGGACAAGTCATTAGTGTCGTTGTGTTGTTGCGGAACCAGAAACCTGACTAGTACTACACTACTCGACTTACACACACAATCAAAAATTAGCTCATCATTACCAAACTAACCAGATACAGATTCCAAATCCACTCATTTCTGCTTACATACAAGGCGAAATTAAGCGCCCAACGACGCCCAAGTCTATTAGGACTCATCTTCATTCCCCCAAACAAACTAATCAAAACTTTCTCTTCCCTTAGCTTCTCCAATAACTCTAAATTACTAGTAAGATTAAGTTTTTCTGCTCGGAGAATTGATTGGTACTCCGTACACAATTGAAATGCGTAGAACAGGTGTAACGCCTTTATTGAGGAATAGTGGAGAATAATTGCATTGCCTTGTGTGCAGTTTCAGAGCACACAAAAAACACATCATTCAAATTTCACCGCAGTACCCATATCCACAAGGAAGAGAGGTTCTAGTAGCGATTTAAAGCAAATTGCGCATTTTACCACGGTAGAAAATAGCACATAAGTCTTATTGCAGGAGCGAGCATCTTACCTTGTCCTCTTCTGCATATTTGTGTCTAGTCTAATCTGTTTCAAAAATTAGAAACTAACTTTGCGGATAGATCAGCTTCTACTTGTGTAGTGTATCATTGTCGTCAGTGTTTTAGTAAGTGTAGTACTGATTACATATACGATGTGCCTGGATTAGCATGTGGTCTTTGCTTAAAAATAACAGAGGCCAGTGGTGACTAAGAAGACGAAGTTTGAAAGGTATTTATTATTTGAAAAATTAACTGTAGAACTAGAGGCACATAAATCTTGTCATTTGATTGGTGGAGGCGTAGGAAACCGAGTTCGGTTGCTTATTTGATTTAGTATTTTTAGAATTGGAATTAGTTAGCAAATGAAATACGGTAGTCCATTTACTTCACACTTAGAAATGCACACCAGAAAAAATACAAGTTCTGGCGAAATATTATTTTGACGGGAAATCACACTCGAATTGAAAACGAGAGTAGAATTGTTTTACAGGTTAACTCTAATATTTTACTAACTGCATTAACCCTCTTGCTTGAACTTAATGGTAGGAATTAACCCTTTAAGCCCTTTCCATAACATTTCCCTGTATTTATTTCTACAGACCAATGACTTGATCATAGTTATAATTATTTATACGACGGCGTGGCTCAACGAATGTATGTAAATAGCACCAATTCTTACGCTTCGCTGTTGTATGCTTGACTAATGCTTAGCACCAATTCAACATTTGAATGCACTGGCTACGCTACTAGATGTGCTATAACCCACCAATTGATTTGCTCCAACGCAACAATGTATAAAATCCGCACGGCTTCACACCTCACCTGCTCCAATTGTAAAATACGAATGCCCGCTTGCAATTATAATTTGTATTTCTTCTGGTACATCCAGTCACTAATTGATTTAAACTTATGTAAAGGCTGCCTCAAGCTTTGGACGTCAATTGGGAACCGTTTTTGGAGATTCATTCAGTGGATTATTTGCAAGAATGAATGCTGCTGCTGCTTCAGCTGATGGAGAGTCCGGATCATCAACAGGTGCCGGACAATTTTCTGCCGGGGGAGCCCTTAGAAACGTGTTAACCGCACTCACTCGACTTGGTGGCGGTGCTGGCGGTACCGGGCGTGAGACTTCATCGGAAAGTGGTAGCTCAAATGTTGCTTTGGGTGGATTAGGAAACGTAAGTTATACATTTTTGAAATTAATTGAATCTAAAACTACAAGTGGTATACTCCTTTCCAGTTTGCTACATCCCTCATCAATGCCAAATTGAATCTACTCAACGGACTCCTGTCCCCATTCACCGGTGGACGCCCAATTCTCAATTTCGGAAGCCGTGGCTCCCAAGCCGCCAGTTCCAACTCTGATTACTCACCTGTGGCTTCAGAGCCAAATTTCCGTATTTCCATTGCAGGAACAGCATCTCCCAGCTCAGCCGCCAGTTCCTCAGACTCCCAGACCAGCAATGGCCCAGTAGGTGTTTCAACTCCAATTATCATTTAATCAGCTCAAATAGGAATTTAAATTCTAATAATATAATTATCCCAATTTCACCTTCATCTGTAAAAATACGCAAACTTTCTTATCTAGGATTCTCTTCTCTCACAACTCCGCCGGTCTTTGACTCTTCTCACCGGTGGTGATCGCTTAGAATCTTAATTTTAAATACACGTTACTGTTTAAGGTTAGTCAGTGCTCAAATGGGTTTAAGAAGTTGTTGAGTCAGTGGGTGACACGCTCACACGGATGGGTTGACCAACCGTGAATATTTGCCTGCTTCCTACTATTGGGTTTGCTCACAGTTTAAACTTGTCCTATATACAGGCAAGTTGGGCCTTTCCATTAAATTTTCTCTATTTCACAATCTGTACTTTAGCAAATGGGTTATATTTTTGTAAGATCGTATTACTTCCTGCAACTCTCCTAATTTCTTCATTACAAAATCATCACTTGGTTTGCATCTGCAAAGCCCTTCTACATCTTCTCAAAACTGTATATACTCGTAATTCATGGAAATGATTTTGAAGACCGAGACGCCATATTTATTTTGAGGTATTTCTTAAAACCCCGCCTTCTAATAACGTGTCTTGAGTCTTGATTGAGAAACTTGAGTAGTCAATTGTGGTAGGATATATTTTATATTGTGTATTGTGATTCCAAGTAAATAGGCTCATTTGAAATTGATATTAGGTAGGAGTATAGGCGTAGTAGGATTGATACTAGAAGATATTAAATAGAATAAGAAGCGAAAGATATTATTGCTGGCCTAAGCTTTCTTCCATGTTATGGGGGTGATGGGTACAGGATTTTCTTACTATTCCGGATTCGTGCAAACCATTTTATGTCTTGTAAATATATTAAAAATCATTAGTGTAAAATATAGTTAAATAGTGCATTTCCTTTGGAAATCGTCAAGGGGGAGAAAGAGGGTTAAAAGTATTGAATATTTTAGTAGAGTGAAACCCTCGGGGAGTATACTTGCACATAAAATTCAACTCCTACTAGAGTTAAGACGTAGCGTTACAATATAACGAGAGCTAAGAAAGGCTCTTAGAACCACACATGATTTGAAAAACTCAATTAGTTTCTAAAGTATTGTAATTCTATATTAGTTAATTATTTTAAAAGGGACATCACATTTCTAATGTGTAGCTATAAGTGTAGCGTCCAGGTCCAACATATAAGTGAGCATAATTTGACAAGATGCTGCAATTAGCGAATCAGGTACATCCCAGTGACGTCCATGGCCACTCCTGATAAAATATTTTGATTAAGGTTGTTGAAAATAAATCCAATGAACACGACTAATTTCGTCTTTTGTATTAATACTGCAAACTCAGCCGCAATTCATTCCAAACATCCGAATTTGTATGTGGTGTGAATCGAGTTGTGGGCTTCCTTTGCTTGCTTTGCTTTACAAATGACTACTTGTGGTGCTGGTTTGTTTGTAAATAATGCAAATATGGACTTAGTTGAGACAATTATGTTTTGATAAGTCTTTCCTAAGTTTTAACCTGTACCATTACCACGGGTCATGAAGCTCCTGTGTTGTGTAGGTGTTGCAACGCGAGCCCTGAAAATATTTGACAGAATTATTTTTATGACTTTCGAGTTCAGTCGTGCTTTGACCGACAGTATTGGACTCGACTGCGTTACAGTGCTAAGAATGTAGTTTAGAATAATGATTAGCATTAATCAATCTTAGTTGAATGCTAGTGTGAATGTTTTAATCTGAATGCGTGTGTTTTTCTATTTGTTTTTGTCCTTGATGGTGATGTGAACAGAGGGCACCTCGATTTTATGCAAATCCAGACCTTCCCCAAGCACCAAAAATTGATGCTCAACTCACACCAGGTAAAATCCTTATTCTTATCCTCAGCAGAAAAATATTCCTAAAATAAATATATATTTTTTTTTAGCCAATCTGGTTGCAACTTTCAACAGTGGAGTAATCAAGGGGATCGTGGACCAGTTCAACACTGACTTGAGGAGCCGATTTGCTTCAACAACAACAACTGTAAAACCAAAATCCATCTTCGCTGGATTTGGAAGCACTGCATATCCAAAATCCCACATTCTGCCATCCAATCCCGACACAAATGAAGTCTCCAGTTCCGAAGAGCGAAGAAATCCCTTCTCAAGGATCCTTCCACTCGCTTTCGCAAGGAACAGCGCCGAAAAGAAAAAAGAATAAGATGACGCACAATCTCGGATTTCATTCGCCAGTAAAATAGCTCCAAACTTAGAACTTCAATGATTGAAGCATGGAATATCCTATCCTGCCTCATACTTTTGTTACTTCTTGTTTATGTGAAAATCCCAACGTCATCTTCATAAGATGCTTCTGTCCTCACAGTTCATGGATTTGCCATGACCAGTCAGAAACTGAACTCAATGTTAATGATAAATGATTTTATTTGGATAATTGTGAAGGTATTTCGGGTGGTTGTAGCGCTTGAATTTGGAAAGCGTTGTCTACTTATTTTTCTCTGTATGTTTATGGGAGTTAGATTATAGGAGTGTCTCTCTATTATAAAGTAATTTAGCTACTCTGGATCTGGTCATTTCACTTTAGTCAACTCCATGAGTAACTGATCTTAATCCATGATCATACATGGGTACTTTTCTGCATTCATTGATATCGTTAAATGCTATAATTGTTATTCAACGAATAAATGATAAACACAGAAATGCGCAACTAAACATTACTAGTTGCTAGTTTGTGTGAAATTGTAATTATTGAGTAGTGCTAGATGATTTTTTCATTGCATTCATTACATAGTAATATTTGAAACATGTGTGCGACTTTTGTTTGATTATTTATTTCATTCACAAGGCCACTGACTAGGTCCTCTTCAAAACAGAGCAATTTAAAATTAGTAAATTGTGACTTTCGAGTTCGACATTCAACAGGCAATCCTTCATATTTAGTAATTAACTTTTTTTAAACTTATTTCAACTATACATTTTAATTAACAACAGTGTTCCGCACCTAACGCATTAACAAAAATTAATTAGTAGTGCCCTTAAGAGATATCCGCATTCCCACAACTACATCGAAAATACAACTCGAGATGATCATTAATTCTTAAAACTTCCCTCAATAATTTACCTCTCATTCTCTCCTCTGCCCGTGTTTTAAACAAGTTAAATTACGACGAATGTAATTTGTGCAAACTAAAGACATGACACATGAAATATTTTTGTGGACCTATTCGAGTAGCGTTTAGGATTACATTCGTACTTGAATAATTACTACACAAAATACTATTTCTATATCTCAGCTAAGAACGCCAATTATAATCACAAGACTAATTGGTGAGCTAGTTCACGCAACAACCATTCCCTTTCATAAAAAGATTTCTAAAACTTCAAGAGTCTGGACTTCATGCATAATGTTGTTAAATTAGCAAAGATAGTTTAGCGGTAATTGGAGAAAATAATCTATTACCAGAAGAAAGCGTAAATTGTCGTAATAAATATTCTTCAGCAACAGCGCAGCGTCGAGGTGGGAAAACAAGGGAAATGGTCATATTTCCTTGCGACTCGTGTTCATAAATTGTATTTGAGTTGTTAGGTCTATGTCTAAGCCCTTAAAAATCAAAGGCAACGAAATTAAGCGTTGACTCCGTTTTCAGCAAAAAAAATTGCAAACATTTGGCAGCTGCAAATTTCATTTCTTTGCATGGCTTTACTTTGGTTGATTAGTCACAGCATTGGGACACCAGATTCTCAAATTTAGCATTCAAATACTGAGGGCTTCCCCCAAAACACGAAATGTACATTTTTGCTTCTGGTTTCTGCTTAGGGAGCAATCATTAAAGGCTGCCTTTTTCTATGTAATATAATACTGAGTGTCTGCAAGTTAATAAGTGTATTTTAGAAAATGTTTTCTTTTGCTATAGGCAATAAGAATGCAAAAGCGCGATGCATACGCTCATTGGGGTAAACTCCTAGCCACCAATTTAGTGTAAAATATATGAAGAATATTATGAAAACGAAGAAGCATGTTAAATGTTTCAACAGAGTTGTACAAAAAGCATCCTGACAACGCAATAAAGAAGTGACACACACTGTGGACACTACGTAGCATACTGATACACGTGAATTGACTACATTGACTTTAGATTTGGCAATCTGCACCGCGAATTGTGATTTTTCATGGAGTGGTGGTTTCTCGTCCTTGTGTGTCGGTGTCACTTGGTTTTGGTGACTGTTCCACCGTCACTGGTTCTTCTTGAGTAGCTGACTCCTCCGACTGCTCGACTTTTTCCTCGGGGATTGAATGTCCTTGACTGATTGATGAATGAGACATTACAGGACTCAGCTGCTTGACTGATTTCTCCGTTTTGGATATGCTAAGGGGCGACTTTTCTACAATCACACTATGTTTACAGACTTGGTCAATGTTTTGGAGACTAGATTTTGCATTTGACTGCTCGATTTCCTCAATCGGGGAACTGGCCGTGTTCTTTAGCGGTGACTCGTGGCAATCCGAACATTCACTGGTAGTTGTAATAAATGTTCCTCTCGGTGCAGCAACCACGGTCTGAAATTAAAATTAAAAATCAGTTCTGAGTTCCAAATGGCTGCACCCATTATTTTGAGCATACTATAGTAATAACTTGTATCTATTCTTTAGAACTACTACCCAAGCAACACAAAGCTTACAATTCGAAACCAAATCACTGTCGATACTTCGCTCAATGTCCGCCGATTCGCCAGTGATAATTCGACGTTTCGGCTTCGAATTGAGAGCTATTCGACAACGACT
>JAAXYW010000515.1:0-35498 GCA_036851895.1 Orthonychiurus folsomi | reverse complement strand
GTCGTTTCCTGCAGATTGAGATCTTTTCGGATTCTTTCCACGGCTTCTCGATCGTCCATGTTGTGAACTCTGGTCTGACCCCATTGTAATTTGATCTGAAAAAAACAAACAAATCAAAATCTGTCAGACAATATTAATTACATAGAATAGACGTACAAAATAATTTAATTGGGGGAAATCGTCAAAATGGAAAACTTGACATTTGCTGTTCCGAATAATCCTACTGCGGTGGCTAAATGGCTAAAGTAATCATGGTGTTTATAAAATCACTCAAGGGGGCCAATATTTAGACTGAAACCACGATCTAAATCAAGGAATGAAAATTCACTTGCTTAGTGAGTGAAACAGATGCAGATGTGCAGCTGACCCCACAACATCTACTTTGCAAGTGACAACAATAAGTGACAAAGTAATTGATAGTGTACAAAGAGAATTCTCTTGTCATTCTACACCCATTAGTACCGCTAATCTTTTGTGATTCTTCGTCACGCACTTCCAAATGCAAATCAAACGTTGTAGGGATTTCAAGTGTACAAATGTTACACATAAGAATTCTGCGAGTTCTCTTTGTACGCACGCAACCAACAGTGCAAAACAGGGTACATATATGCATGCTTCAAAAGATGTAGCAAATAAATTATTGTGCCAGGCCACAATACTGCAGTAGCCCACAAAATTTTATTACTAGGAATTGAGCCGAGGGAGTATTCACCCAAAGGAAGGAGAGTGCTCAATTTTGTATTTGACAATTAAATTCACCCGCATGAACTTCAAATGGATGCACTTCAAAACCACTCCGCATTATTCTTTCTCTTAACCCATTTTATAGGTCTAATTCAGGTTCTCCCATTCAATATTTTAGCACACATTTACTTGGGTTTTAGACAATATCCATTTAATTTAAGTAAAGAAGATCCCCTCGGACGGATCCCGGTGCGTCTTGTTCCATTGGTCTTCTTGCAATCCATTGGATTCCCGTGCATCCCCATACAAGCTGTGGCCCTTGCTACAACATGTGTGACACTTCGAAACTACGATTTCAAGTGCAACTTCATCGCATGTGAAAATCAGTCGGTGGAAAGACGTAAGCTGAACTGCGTCAACGTTTTACCACATCCAACATGAACATTTTCAAATCAAAATTCATATTATTCCTTGTATTTTCTGCAACTCTTTGTTCCATTTCTAATTGTCAATGGACAAGAATTTTGCCCAATCCTTTCCAAAGAAAATCCTGGCGAATTCCTGATCAATCCAGTGAAGAAAATAAAAATATGGGTCCAAGTGAAGAGCATTCTTTTGAAAAGCAGTGTCGACTTGGTTCAAAGGAGTGTGACAAAGTCCAGAATGAATATCAGTCACTAAAGGTAACTGCAGAGAATTCTGCTGAAGATTTATTTCCTCCACAAATGACGTCCAAAGAATCAGCCGTTCAACTTCAAAATGGAACAACCTTGTTTCCAAGCAAAATATCGAAGCAAAAACTTCAAAACTCAATGGAATTGATACCCTGGTCGGATTCAAACGTAACTGGGATTCTGAAAAGAGTACGGGATGACGAATTCAATCATAAAATGCTTCAAAGCGCCAGTGACGAGTCTGGGCTGGAAATTGTATCCCCGAATGATACACAGGCAAGAATAATTGCGTACAAAGTTAATGTGAATACAAGCGCGGATTCAGCAATACGTCGAATGACAATTGGCCAATTAGTTTCCAAGTCCCTGTTCCCAGATTGGGTTTGGGGTAGGATTGGTATGAATAGAAAGATCGAAATAGCTCCAGCCAACTTGACTAGAACAAGACCAGTTGTGATGACAGCGACGAGACTGCCTTCCATAACTTTTGAAAATAACTTAAATCGATGTAAGCATTTTGCTACTTTTTATTACAATAATACACTCAGTGCTCTGCTGAACTATTTATTGTATCTGATTTTGCAGTTTTAAAACTGTTCACCGTCGTGCGCTTTGAAAATACTCCATGTGTGTCTTCCAATGGATTAAATGGAACTTGTTATAACACAAAAGAATGCGCAGAATTGTCAGGCACAGCAGGTTCTACATGTGCCTCCGGGTTTGGAGTTTGTTGTATTTGTATGAAAAACAAATTAAAATTAAAATTTGCTTATCCAAGGTTAAAAAATTTGCAAATTAATTAATTTTTTGTCAGTTCAATATACCTGTGGACAATCAATCAGTCGGAATCAGTCATACTTTGTCAGTGCAGGAAGTAATTTTAGCACTGGACTAACAACATGCAACATTCAGATTCAAAAGGCCACTCCTCTTGTGAAGCAGATGCGATTAGACTTTCAAATATTTAGGGTAAGACGACCAAACAAGAAAATATTATCATTAAATTCTAAATTAAGGCAAAAATCGCCACATGGGAAACCACAGATGCACAGATTCACCGACATTCAAGTATTCATATTTGACAAATTAAGATTTTGTTTTCAGCTTCAACAACCAAATGCTGGAAGCTGCGAAGTTGATAGATTCATTGTTTCTGGACAAAATTCAAACATTCCTGTTCTTTGTGGAGAAAATGGCGGATCTCACTGTAAGGATTAACTGTTAAATTTTACTTAAACTTTTACTTTAACATCGATTTCCATTAACTCTGCATCTTCACCATGAACATCTTTAGCGTAACCTGAGCCAATGAAGTTATTTTTATTAAGGAGAAAGTGCTATGCCCAAATCTAAATTTTAATTTTTTGAAACAAAATTTTGAAGTGCTACCTCTTTGGACTTAAATTGCCTAATCCAGAAATTCAATAATTCAAAAACTACTCTAAAAACAGGAATACGTTTAACCTCTTAATTCTTATTATATTCTTAAATTCCTCAAAACTTATGCAGTATATGTGGAGATCGAAGGTCGCCAAACTGCCATTACATTGTCAGTTATGACAACTGGGGCGGCGAGAGGTACAAGAGAATGGGCCATCCGAGTTAAAAAGTGCTATGCCCAAATCTAAATTTTAATTTTTTGAAACAAAATTTTGGAGTGCTACCTCTTTGGACTTAAATTGCCTAATCCAGAAATTCAATAATTCAAAAACTACTCTAAAAACAGGAATGAATACGTTTAAGCGTTTAACCGTGAATTCCTCTTAAAACTTATGCAGTATATGTGGAGATCGAAGGTCGCCAAACTGCCATTACATTGTCAGTTATGACAACTGGGGCGGCGAGAGGTACAAGAGAATGGGCCATCCGAGTGACACAATTCGAAACTACAAATCCGAGCAGTGCTCCTTCACATTGTCTCCAATATCACACGGGACTCATGGGCACAGTCCGAAGCTTTAATTACATTACGCAAAGCTCCCCGCAGTATTTGGTAAGCTGAGTTTTTGTATCTTGCAAATATTAAGTTATATGAAAGTAGGGAGATCTATAAATAGGAATGTGAACCCTACTCCAAAGTCAGAGCAAATTGATCATTTCTTAACTTGGGCGTTGGCGTTGGGTTTGAAACCCGGGAATGGCTCATGAGCAGATTTGTGTCCAAATGTAATTTTCCCCGTATCGACTTCGGGGTTATGGCAGGTTGCAGGTGGTGACTTTTCTTGCTGTTTGAAATCAATAAAATTACAATATGGTATGCGAGAGGCACCGCCTGCCTCACTCAACAAACTAAATTCTACGCATGAAGATCTTGGTTTCAAAGCTAATCATAATTAGAACCTTTAACTCACCTAACGCATATTTGATATTAATTTAACGATTTAGTTTATTTAATTGGTCAGCAAGTACCAAGTGGTTTATGTGCTTATGATTTTAATTATGAGTTGAATTAAACCCATAGTTTTGCGTTTAAGTAATGCAAATTTTATGACATTTTTATGATTTTTACATGCTACTAACATTTCCGCAGAATAACCTGAACTATGCAATTTGCATTCGCAAGGAAGTTGGATTCTGTAGCGTCACATTTTCCAACACTGGTCCTGATGGCAATTACATGCCATTTCAAATCGTCAATGCCAATGGTAATTGTTAAAATATTAGCGACCCTTTAATTCTGTGTACGGATTGTGGTATGCAGTATGTTGGATCAAACACTAATACTAACAACCCCGATTGATACTGATTTTAAGCCGGGGGTCATCTGGTCCTTCCGATCGGTCAAGCAGGGGTAGGGATTCGGGATTGCCCATTTGACTTTATTCTAATTAATGGCTACCGCCTATGCGGAGAACGGCTCAACGATGCAACCACAAATGTTCTATTTGTTGAGGATGCTCCAGTCACTGGTAAGGTCACTTTTACTTTTTGTAAGTGTATATTACAGATATACAATTAAGGTAAAAAGAGTTAAATTGATAAAACTATATCGGGTATACTAGGTACCCGATATAATTTACTTGCTTTAGATGTAATTTTAAGTATTCTCCTCACAACATTTAAATTCTTAAAATACACATATAAACGGCATTAATAAAGATATCCGACCTTCGCCAACCACCACACGAACAAATATGCAGCGCAGCATTAAAAACTTTGAATTGCATTTTGATCTTGACAGTGAAACTGCAAGGTTAGACAACAATACCAGAACCAAATGGGAAATGCAATACTTACAAGCTCTACTTTTACACTTGTGCAGTCAGTCAGTAAGACACAACTTATGACCTAAATCCCATCAGCTGGAAATGACAAGCAAGAAACTAACACACTATATCACACTCCTCTGTACTGTTTCAAAGTCAAAAGTACTTGAAGTGCACAACTAAATTTATGAAAAGTTATTAGAAATGTCTATATAGTAATAGAACTGGCACTGGCTGGCTGGCAGTGCACCTGCTCCTCAGAAGTAGAGAGAAACCAAAGTTTTCATACAAAGAACCAAAGAAATGACCTTTTTCAAATAAAGCTAAATCAATTATTTTTAAATTCCAGACACAAGTAATGGACCCTGGATAATTTCAGTTCGTACGAATGAATTAGATGTAGGAGCTGGATTTTCGCTGTACTACCGACAGAATCCCTGCATTTCCATGTTCGGATAATGACCAATTCAAGCGCCTAGACTCCAACAGAGAGATGAAAATATCCTTACCTTGACTTGACCTCCTCCGTTGTTAATTGGTGGGGTTGGCGGAAGTCTGAGCGAACTTTCACTTGACCATCATGAACTCCGCCTTGGAATTTCTATGTTGTTGACTGCCGCCAAAGAGTTTTTCTTCCAACTGACATTTCCTCTTCTCTATGCCTGGTTCAGCTCCCGATTCAAGAAACTATCCAGGAAAATAATATATTATATTTAAGTACCACACTTACACAGGGTTCAAGACTATATTTCTTTGATAAACCAGCCGATGCTGCTAATTTATTTGTTTATTTATAATTTATTTTGCTATTACTTTTGTACAAATTGAATTACCCTTTTAAAATCGAAAGCAACAATTTTTTGTGATTTGATATTAAAGATATTATTTGCATGAACAAGCAATTACGCAATTGAAATTATTATGAAATGAAATCGGATTATACTTGGACTGCAACCGCTTGGAATTGCAATGCTAGCTTTGTAGTGTCGGCTATCATTATTGATTTGTGTCGAGCCGTTAAAAATGTTAAAATATGCCAGAAATATAAGCTTACAGCCAACCATGTGATTATGCAGGATTTAAGCAGAAAACAAAATTGGGGGTAACCTTTCAGCCATTGTCTATCCTAACTGGAGTAAAACTTCTAAACATCATAATTAAAATTTGAAGCCTTTTGTCTCAAGTTGGATTTGACCCATATCAGCCGTTCTTCACTTTTATGAACGATAATGCTGTCTCCCAGTCCCAATGGACCGCATTTAGGTCATCAATATTTAGAATGAAAGGAGAGCAGCGTAGTGTAGTCATCGCTTAAAACATGGAAATTCCATAATTTGCATGCGCGGTGAGATGGTGTGGCAATTTCCTATATCATTATCAGAGATGAGGATGCTACCTGCCTGCCGTTACTTTGTTTCTTGTAAGCAGATATGTAGAACATCAGAAAAACCACGGTCAAAGACAGTTTCGTTTCGATTGGTAAGACTCAAAGTGCAATTTTACTAAAAAAAAGAATTCTGTAAGCGCTTCACGCCATGCGTCGAATTTTAGTTAGATGCTGTCTTTCCCCGTCAGTTCTCGTGATTTTCAGTTTTATACAGATCTGTTTTATTGACGTTGCTCAGAGTTATGTGAAACCAATCCCTATAAGTTTTTCAAATGTCACAATTGGGAACAATATTACTGAACTCGATAGCTTTAATGCTTCATATCGGGAAGCACGACGATCGGGTAAGAGAGCAAATGATTATTCATTTCCAATAATACATGTACAAATCCTGATCCCGTATTTTAAGTATTATAGAATTTCGGATTTGAATTGAATTTTGAATATTGTTAGTGGTCTCTGGTGGTATCTTCAGTTTAGTATCATTTGAAAACGTTCCGTGCAATACTACTTCTGGATCTGGAGATGTAGGGATTTGTTACTCGAATCGAGAATGCATAAATCTAGGTGGTACCCCCTCAGGTCCTTGTGCCGGAGGCTACGGCGTCTGCTGTGCAGGTAAAGGTCAAAATGTTTTTTAAATTCAGGCCAAAATTAAAATCCTTATTACTAGTGACGGTGACTTGCGACGGCACCATGACTATCAACAATACGTATTTGGTGAACCCTAGCTATCCTTCAACAGACACGGGACCTCTGAGCTGCACGATAACAATTAACAAATTGCCAGGAGTACGTTTTACCAACTACTTTACTTCTTCACACGTCATTGTACAATTCTTGATCCTGTGTTTCTAGGCCTCGCAGCTCTATTTGGAATTTACAAACTTTCAAATTATGGGACCAACTAAAGGTTCTTGTACAAGTGATTCCTTCACTATAGTCGTCACCGGAACTTCAACTCCAGTAAGCTACCCCGTATTATGTGGGGTAAATACTGGGCAAATGGGTGAGTCTCAAAATATTGTCCAAATAAATAAGTATTGGCTTTAGGTGGGTGTACATAATTATTGTACAACTTTGGAATTACATATCATAAGCTTGATTCAGTTTTTGCATGTCTTTGATTGTACATTCATTTTAGAGTACATCGATCTAAGCCAAGCGACGGGGCCAGTAAAAATCACTTTCCGCCTTTCTGCTACCTCATTTCCAAGATTCTGGAAAATCAGAGCCGTGGAATTTAAACCAAATGATTTGTGTGCTGCTCCTGCTGGGTGTTTTCAAGTAAATTAATTCCTCTGATTGTACTATAGACCCTTGGCAATTTAATAATGAGGACGTCGTGTTTCAGTATTTCAGGGATTTGTCAGGGACGATTGAAAGCTTTAATTATAATATGGGTCAAGGACAATTTTTGAACAATTATTGCTATAAAATTTGTTTTGCTCCTCATCCTGGCTACTGCAACTTGCTCCTAACTGAAAATAATTTCATGCTATCCGGTAATGGCCATAACTCATAGCATCGCAAAATAATGTATTGAACCTTATTATATTTCGACGTTGTATATTACGACAAGGAACGGCCACGGCAAGAGACGATTGCATAGGGGAATACATTGAAATCAATGGAGAACAGTTTTGTGGAGACAGCTTGAACAATGGAATGGTTCAATGTAATCCTGCATATTAACGCAGCATTCAATTGGAAATGTTATTATTATGAAAGGAAATTTATTGATTGCAGTGAATCAGACCACTCCAGGATCATCTCTGTTTCTGATCGTCTGCTCAGGAGACAGCAATCCGGATGAGGATGTGGGCTTCAGTCTTAACTACAATTTTCTTCCTTGTATGGCAGGCATGCAAGGATAACTTTTGATGCAAGCAGTTAAATATATCATTTAACATTTATTTATTTGAAAATATTTATTTATTTATTCAACACCCGAATTGCTAAAATAAACAGCTACGACTATAGATTTCGTTTTTGAAGCAACGAACAACTTTCCTCTTCAGATTCTGGTAGTATTCTCTTCAAGGTACGTACTGTAGACGGTGTGATGAGTAGGGCTCGCATGAAATTGAATTATCGGTTGCAGTTTAAGTTACATTGTACTCCTGATTGTTTGCATTTAATATTTCCCGTCAAGCTTAAGTTTATAAGATTTTGCAAATTTAACTTCAAAGAAAGTTTAGTTCGGCGAGAAAGCGTGCGTACGAATCAGATAGGAATTCTCTAAACACTTTATACAAAATTATCCTCAACTAATCGTAAGTTTACAGAAAGCAAATTCCAAACCAATTTCCTTTGAAATTTAACTACTCCATGGAAACGGACATTATGAAGTAGTATCTAATTGATGTTATAAAGCAGGTGTTTTGTTCTCTTGTTCACAAATGGTGTTTTCTGTTTTGTTGGGGCGTCGCTCCTTTTGTCGACGTACTATTATTGTTGTCTGAACGTTTACATATACCTTCTGATACTCAACTTATATTTTCTATTGCTGTTACTTTGCGACAAGAGGGGAAACTTGTCAGTGTAAGTTGGATTTTGTATGGGCTTAAACTATTCACAATTGGTTCTGGGTTTTCAATTTGTAAACGTCTTTGGCCGTGACAATCTTTTGCATAACTTATGCAAATATACGCTTTCATTCAACCTAAAGGCAGAATCGGTGGATAACATAATCGAGGCATAAGTGGGTACTACCACGCAACACAATCCGCTCCACACCTGAAAATATTCCACAAGCAAACGTGGAAGGTGGGTTTTGAACATAAGGCCGTGACACAACAAACTATGGATCGATTCAAAGAAAAATTGATCGAACCGTCACATAACTTCAAGCCGTGGGGCAGCATGGACTCCAAAATTGAAAATGGCAGTGGGGACAAGAAAGATCTTAAGACTGAATTTGTGAATTACGATTCAAGTCCGAATGGAGAAGTGGCTGTCAAAATAATTTGCATTGGTGACAGTGCTGTTGGAAAAAGTAAGCTTCTTGAGCGATTTCTTGTGGATTCCTTTAAACCCCAGATCTCATCAACCTATGCTCTGACACTGTATCGCTACGACACTAAAATCAAAGACGAAGCAGTTGTTGTCGGTAAATTGAATTAATAGACACATTTTACTTCTATTTAACTGAATGATCACGGCAGCTCAATTTCTCTGCAGATTTTTGGGACACTGCCGGACAAGAGCGCTTTAACGAATTGCATGCATCTTACTATCATCAAGGTGAGTGAATAACACTTTTTGTGTTGAGTATGGTTTATTATACTGTTATATTATAAGACGTTGGAATGAAAAATCTGAAAGCTAAACGCGCCATGCGCGTCGCGTCGCGTTAGAAGATGGTTGTCTGTCACCAATAAAATATCAGACAATATGCCATGTTTGCTTATCTGTGTAATTTTAAGGAATTGATAATCTGTTCCCCTAGGGGAGAATTTTTATTAATTTGCAGGTTAATTGGATAACAATTTTTATGTTAATAGTAATAGATTATAGATTATATATATATTTAGACGTTATAGACGTAATAGATTTTTAACGAAGAAATTTGTGAAAATAAGGTGTTCCTAAATTGTTTACTTAGCCCACCCTTACCATTTCCAAAATATTCTGAAGACTTTAGTACCTTCATAGCAGACAATTCTCGCAGCAATGTTTCCTTCCCTGCTATGCGCTCTAATGCCGTAACTTTCATCGTGCCCTGCCTCGAAATCAGTATCACTACCACTATTATCGCTAGAAATTGTGGCCAAATCCGGTTCCATGTTAGCGGCAATAAATTTCACGTGAATTTCTATATTTCTTGTGCTCGCCCCTGATCTGATTTTAAACTGACTGAAAATTTTGTTGTTTACCATTAAGCATTCCTAAAAACCAAACTTAGACTTATTCAGCGCATGCTTTATTACTCTAACACCAAATGGGTTCTTCATACCCTTTAATTCCATGCATTCCATATCCTTTCATGATTTAATTCCATGCATTCCATATCCTTTCATGATTTAATTCCATGCATTCCATATCCTTTCATGATTTCATTCCACTACACTAAGTAGAGATGAAAAAATGATACAAAACGCATTGCAATATGAAATTAATCTTTATTGTATTGTATTGCATATTACCTGATATTTTATTGGTGGCAGAGAACCGTCTTCTAACGCGACGCGACGCCGCGACGCGGAAAGTGACTTCATTCATTTTGTATTAATATGTATTTCATTCCTTATATATTTATGTATATTATATTAGCTCATGAAAACATTTTATTCAAGCTCATGCCTGCATTATGGTGTTCGACGCGACCAGGAAAATTACCTACAAAAATCTACCACGTTGGCTAAATGAAATGCGAAGCTATCGTCCTGAGATCCCGGCTCTCTGTGCTGCAAACAAAATTGATGGTAAATACTTTTTAAGATGCAGGGCAGATTAACAATGTTAACTATATATACTACTCATCAAACTGTGCTTCACAGTTAACCAAGATGTAACCACACGACCATTTGCCTTTGCGGATAAAAATAACCTGCCTTTGTACTATGTCTCTGCTTCGGACGGAACCAACGTAGTTAAGGTAAGCAGATTTAATAAAGAATTCCTTAACACGCAGATTTCATGAATCACCAAAATAGTATGGCTGTTTACAGCTCTTTCGTGATGCGATAGCTGCCGCGGTGAAGTACAAGAAAGATCCGACTGACTGGCGGGATACTCTCTTGTCGCAAATGGACAGATTATCATTCTCACCAACCAAGAAATCCGACGATGACGAAGCTTGTACAAAGTAATCCAATTCACTGAGACTAAAAGCAATCCGTCCTATTAACTCCTATTTCAAGATTTGTCGACCTTGTAATATCGCGTTTATATAAAAACGCACAAGCGTACTTTATTGTATCATAAGAAATAATACGAACAATGTCTGGTCTGGAACTGTGATTTTTCAGTGCTTTCAGAAATTAATTATCACTGCTCAAAATTTCATACATGTCTCCTTGGGATGGAATATGATGAAGGCACATTTGAAAAATTGCAACAACTAAAATAGTTCTTTTTCTTTATGAAGCTAAAATTGGCAATTATATTTCTAGAATTTATGTAAATTTTGGTATATTAATTTATAATCTGAGTAGGCTTTCGTATAAGATTCGAATTAACTTTACGACTTGGAATATTAAATTGAACATTTTCTTGCAGAAATTTGATTCTTTCTTCAACCTATCCCCGTGCCGGTGTACAAAAATTCTGCAGCGCTTGGCAATTAAATCAATACTTTAGTTGTACCAATTAAACCACAACATGTTTCTTTAATAAATGAGCACCATACATTAAGTTACATGTAATATTACTTAACAATCTTAACCACAACTTTGTGAGAATGGCTGGACTGGATTACAAGTTTTTAGCACATAGGATTGTTTATATGTGACCGCCACTGGTTAATAGTGGTCACAATAGTTAGCACTAGTAGTAATTAAGCACCTCAGAAACAATAATCACGCCAATAACTAAAACCCTCAAAATGTATTCCATATAATCGTAAATGTAGTGCTGCTTTACAAACTGCGTGAACGAAAACAAATAGAAAGAGATATAACTTGGTTTTGCTGTGGAAATACAATTTTGATAAAAGTGTCCATATTTTAATTATTCCTCTAGACGTAGTAGCACTTAAAATTAGATAAGTTCATATGTAAACATTTTATGCTTTTAGAATTCAGTACAATTCTATCATCGTCAAATTCAACATCCGTTTAAAATTTGTCCCGTGGCCGAGCTGTTACCAATCAATTCTATCCACTTTTGCCGCAATAACCAGAAATGTATGCACTGAGACTGGACACCGACTTCATTTTACATATAGCCCTGACCCACCAATTTAAAACGCCAATTTGGTTGCAAAGTGGCAAAACAAAACCATATATCCGTAATGATTTACGATTACAATACTAGGTTTGCGATTCGGAGTGACCATATACTTAGAAATGCAAAGAGCATCAGAGTTGACGTAAAACATTAAACGCGCACGGCAAATTACCCCATCTTGACTAGCAGAAGTTACAAATTTTGAATTCGAAATCCACGTTTTCCACTAATATGGAAATTTGCTTTGCTTACTTTAGTCCAAAATTTTGGAATATCTATCTAGGTCCGCCGTAGAAAAATAATTTAAGAGGAAGAAGTTGAATTGTTAACAGCATGGCGTGGGAAAACATTGAACCAATTATTTTAGAATATCTCAATTATATGTTACTAGGTTTTCCTCGCTACTTTTCAGTCGAATTCGGGCTCTGGCAATCCGCCGTACATACATGCAACGGAGAAGTACAAAAGTATGAAAGGCAATAGAAACCCGCTAAACGAACTAATATCACCACTCTAAATTCTATTTGCTCCAATTGTATTTAAAAACAAATTAATTTCAAGTAGATTTAACCCAGTCCTACAGTCACAAAGCAGACGAATAGCTAAAACAAGTGATAAGTGAAGTAGAAAGTCTTTTATCACAAACTAACTACTTCCTTTCCTTTTAAAACATAGGAAATATCCTTGAATTTACAAATAATATCAATATTTTGAGGACGCTTTTCCATCAGTTGAAATAATGACAGAAAACCACTACCCTGGGTTATGTAATTGCAGCACCTTTAGAGTAGATAATAGCACAACATGGTAATTGGCACCAATAATATCCCTCACTTCCATGACTAATTTCAAGTGCTGAATACGCTTCGTTGCATACTATGCAAGTTATATGGAGATGATGTTAACTCCAATCCAGCAAATAAACTTGCACTTGCAAGAGCTGCATTTTGAACAAAAATATTGGAAACAAACTTCACAGCTAAGTAAAATAGTGACTAACTGAAGAAAGGCGGTCAACACATTTTAGAAAGTAGTAAGAAATAATACATCCAATTCCAATTCAAATGCGGAAATACATCTTCCTGGGATTGCATTATTCAAGTTCAACCTTCATTATCAACAAGTGACTAATCAAATCAGGTGTGCTTGGCAGGGATCGAATAATTCAAGCTGCAAAGCTAATTCGTTGCAAATATGAAAGTCCTTTTGTGCAGTCTTTCAGATATAAATAAAGCAAAAGTGAAACTCACACAAGCTTCACGACATCCGATCCAAACGCGTTAGAGTATTACTCCTACACTGGGGGCTATACCATCACTTCAGCTTCAATATCGTTCATGTCATTTTTATGTCGCTTGCGCAGACTATTTGATTGTGAATTTGGTGAACTCCTGACTAGTTCCAATTCTTTCGCACCAGCAATAGGATTCCATGCAGTACTGTCACCCGACGATGAGATGCCTCGAGCTCGAAGCATTTCTTGCTTGATAATTATTTCATTTGTTAAGTAATTCTCCCGACGTATTTGGTCAGCAAGTTTACGAGGAATGTCAGGAATAACCCATCTCAATAAGATTACCCCGACTGCCACAACGTTCTGTAAAACATACATTTAATTCAATGTTTTAAACCGTTACAGTTCTAGGAGCCATAGTATTAAATAAATAATTAATTACCTCAAAGACTACAACAAAGGCCAGGCGAGCCATCCAAACTTTCCAGTAGAACTCAGTGCGTTTGTACCTCTGACCTTCAGGCAGTGAGTAGTTACTTCTGTAAGCTTGATATCTAAATACCAACAAAAGATTTAGCTCGTCATTTGAAACAAAATACTGCCAAGAAAACGTCTACACTGACCTGCAAACTTCAAAATCTGTATTGTATATAATTGTCCCATTCCCCAGAATCTCTCGAATTGGCAGCGTGTGCTCCACAAAACTCGGTTCAGATGTATTAAATTCAGCCAGAGAATGCTCCAAAAACCCAGTCAATGATCCATATTGAAAGCGATAGACAAGCTTTGGTATGAAATTTGACGTAAGGGCGATTATAAAAGCCTGTGAGAATGCAAAAGTCATCAAATGTGTTCAACAACATTTTTTGACTCGAAATGAATTGACTTACGTTTGTAATTACGGCAAGCTTGCTAACTGAGTCCAGAATACCATACCAAATTCCAATGTCTTTAACTCTTTGTCCCACGGGTCTTCGGTAGTACTTGATCAATTTTGTAGCATCCAACCTCATTTCCAAAATATTGTTCATCAATGCAAATAATGGAGCAAGGGGAAATGCGGCTACAAATATTGTCACGAATCCGTACTGCAAAACTGTAAAAGAAAGAAAATTACTCATTCCAGAAATAGCAGTGGTTGAAGTCAACAAAATGTTATAAGATGCAAAGTAATTTTTATAAGGAAACTACAAATATTACAGTTTACTGACCCATTTCAAGGTATTCTGGGAAGAGTGAGCGAGATCCCCAAGGCAATAGTTTGAGATCCTTCGCCCATTGAGTGCTAAACACAACATCCTTCTCAACAGTTATGCCAGTCATAATTTTGAAGTTGTTCCACCATTTGATAGCAATCCTAAAGTAAGGTGGGCCATAAACAATACAAAACGACGGACAACATTATCAACACTTGCCGTTATGCCGGCCCAATTTAAATATACAAAAATACTACTTACGGCCATGCCATTTCCATTATCATGTTCATCAATTGTTTTCCAACCATTATGATCGCCAGTTGGATGCACAGCTCTGTCATGCAGCCTCCTGGCCCACACTTAACAAACAAATAATTATTCTGGATTCAATTCTGATAAGAATATGACGTTGCGCATACCTCTTCTTGCCTCCATTGATTAAACAATTTTGTGTATTTGTTCGGTGAGCCGATGAATCTGCCCTTGAAGAAAGCGATGTAGAAAATTGACGAGTAATAATTGATGAATTGCAGGAGGTACATCTTTAGAGTGAGGCTGTCATCAAATTCGGTTTGCGTTCGGTTAAACTCCAACTCAGTCAAATATTCGGCCAGAAATGAGTACAGCTAAAAGCATAAAACTGCCAGATCATTTCCAAATAGCTTCGTGGAAAAAATATCTAGTAGTATGCAGTACCCAATTGAAAAAATAGATGAACACCAAGTTAATACATGCTGCAGTTGAGCTAACGACAATCAGGCTCCAACTGTATATTTGCGGATTTTTTCCAGCCAAGCCGACAAGGACGAGGAAAATTGACACCCGGTACAACACAACAGCAACTGTTGCTGCGATTGCTAAGCTTATCTGAAGAAGAAAAAGTAATAATAAGACTATGTTTAACTAAAACTATGCTTACATTCATTTAAAGTAATATTTGGCTTACCAAAAGAAGTATGACTGACAAGCTGAACATTGTATAGGGTAACTTGACCTTCCAAAATGGGACATACGGCTCAGGCGTATTGGTGACAATGTTGATGCATTTCCGTTTTACATTTTTCAGCCTGGCCAAGTACTCTGGCCGTGGATGCTCTTCACTTACATCGAAGCCTGTGAGGTCCCAACGGTGACTTATTTCAGCAGCATACCGCTTCCAATATTCCAAGAATATGGCAGCTGTAATAAAACAGAGGGTTGCAAATCAAGTGGCACTATATAGTCAAATTGTGGGACTTACTCCAAAAGGACATGGCAATGGCAAAGAAGAACGTGGCATCATTATCAAAGAGATAAGTAAGCCTTGCGTAGAAACAAGTGTCCTTAAGGTTCCAATAATCACAAATTTTGTCACATAACGGGCACATCGGATATTTCATGCTTGCATTACAGATGTCTTCGCTAAAACGTACAAAAGTATGATTCAGTTAAGTCAACCATTAACACTAACTATAAGGCGTATTTTTATGAACCTGTGTTCGTTCCCGTATAAGGTGAAACATCCGTAAAGAAAGCATATGACACCAAATATCGCTGCAGGAATTAGCATGTGGGTATAGAAACCCAACCAAGCAAAATAAAGTCCAATTTTAACTCCAAAGTATTCCTTTACATCATCAAGAGGCTGATACTTAAAGCATTTTTTGATCGACGCCCACTCCTTGTTCAGCAAATAACGTGTGGTACCCGGTTGTTTGAGATCGCCCTTAAAATCCAAGGCAGCAAATTAAATTAAAAGATTACACATAAAATAGAACTTTAGAACTCACATCATGTAAAGGATAGGCAGCTGTATAATTTTCATCTCTTATCATCCTATCGACTCCAAAGGCAAAATCGTCATAATTATCCTCGGAATATCGTTTCCGACTAAGAATAAACTCGACAATTCTACTTCGAATCGAAGTAGTGAAGAATTCCGACTCGTTTACATCAAATCTAAATTAAATCAACAAAAGAGAACTTTTAATTAAACAGGATTGCAGAAGAAATTCGCCCGTAAAATTATTTTGAAGTACAAGTAGTCTTTATCTCGACTGAAAATGGCAGTTAGCTTAGTGTCTTTTGGAGGAAATGCTCGACTGTCCAGTCGAAAACATTGAGTGAAACATTGGAGGCATGATTTGACTTCTGCTGAAAGTTTGCCGAGTTTGGTGTCTGCAAGCTGTGGTATCTACAAGTGCAAATAGGAGGCAATAAATTAATGACTTACCAAAAAAATTGGATTGAGATTTTAAGAACAAAAACAAAGCTTAGCCCCAGCCACAAGAACCCCCACAGATCTTAAATCTGTTATTATTTGGTTTAGTAAGGTGTTATTCCTGTAAAATTATGCCGCACATTGTTAGCATTATCAACTGTTATACTACTGACTGCTGTAGAAAGCAATGTTAGAGCGTGCTGGCGTTATGCAGAAAACATTTCATTTCACCATGCAATAGGCTAAAATAAGCTTTAAATAAAAACACTCTCTAGCATCAGAGCTTCGGAAGTGTAATTTATATAAAAATTTAAAGAAAAGTAAAATCTTGATTGAAAAGTACATTTTTCGATTCATTTGTGCAGTAAACCGTTGATTGCATTGGTTTATATTTATAATTAATTGTGTTCCGAAACTTTGAGTGGTAGGTAGGGATAATTTAGAACAATAAAGGTAAACACCTGTATAAGTGAGTCAAACTCTGGGCTTTCAGCAATCAAGTGGACTACGTCACCGCGAAGCTGCGATTCACAAAATATAATTTTACTAACTTGCAATGTGATTACAAGTGCCATTTGACATACACACATTATGGCATCAACTTAATTTCGTGCAGCATGCAGACTAATTTTACGAATGATGCCACGCTAAATTGTTCAAGTGCGTAGCATGCACTATCAATCTACTAATTCAATAACGAAATGCAACAGTAATCTTTTAAATCTGTTTTTGAAAACATCAATGTGCAATACTATTTGGTGACTACAGACATCTTTAGAGTAAATAAAGCTGGCTACAATACAGTATTAAATGAAATAAAGTTCAGCACTTCAAGTCCGACTCTAGAGTCATTATTAAAACTTAGTCCAAAATAAAACAAGATATAAACGGAATTGCTGTAGAGGATGTTCGATTTAACTTGACCTATACAAATGTTTTGTTTGCGTATATGTATTTGGCCATAGATAACGGCTGTCAAGTTGGTAAACAAATGCAGCTTGTGTTTGGAATAATAAAAGTGAGTAGTAAACATACCTCCTTCATAGGCATTCTCAATTTAAGGATTTCGGTGTACCGTCGCAGAATTTCAATAGGGGCGTGAATTTTAACAAAATTCAAATTACTGGCCTCCATCTTTTCCCTTTCCAGAATAAGGCCTTCCTCTTCCAAATTCCTTTCAAATGTTCGCCGTCTTTCTCTGGATTGTTCAGTCGAACCTTTTTCGCTAGTTCCGTCCCACACCAAAACGAAGTCAACGTCTTTGAGCGGCATGGCTTCTTGGAAAGCGACAGTTTTTCCCTGGTGTAAAATACAGATTCAGTTATATTAGTTTAACATTTGCAAAAAACAAAATGACATTGATACAATGAGAGTTATAACACCGAGCACTTGGGTGGTTGCAAAATGTTATAAATGGTCACTATTCCTTGCCTACTTTAAGAATGTAACCCGAATACCTTTCAAGTCCTCACTGGAGAGTACTACCATTGCGTAGTACAAACTGATGCTCAGCTACCCAACCCCAAAATTTGCACAATTATTCGAACACGCGCATGTTTCAATGATAATTGGAACTCTTGGTGGTTTGTCTAACTTCCGTAAAAACATGAGTGATGATCTACTTTCTATAATCTAACGGTTCGGCAAGATCCACATGAACCGCACATATCCAAATGGAAGACCCACTTGAACGAATTGTCGAAACAAGACATATATGCCACCCATGGATTATTCCAGCGAATGTAAAAATGTCATGCTCTCTAAACACTTTTACGAGTGCAATTCAACCGGTTGTACTACACATGAGTAGGCGACATATGGCACAAGCTTAATAGGGACGCACTTCACTGACATCTCATCAATTACTACGACCGTACAGCTAAAGTGTCGGTTTGCTATTCCTGGACAAACGTAACCTAAACATAAGGTTCATGGATGACCTTAATAACATTGCATACACACTTGGAGTTTAAAATCTCAATGGAATTGTATTCAATCCATGAGTGGAATCGCCACATGTTCTTTCAAGTAATTGTGGCTTTAATCTAGTATACAAACACCAGCTTAAAGCAGAGGGTAGGTCATGTTAACCGACTTAACCACACATTAAATGATAACACAATTTCGGGTGTACTTATTGATAATTTCACAATGTGCTGTCAGATCACAGACACACGCCCCTTGAACACAACTCTCTTAAATTTAAAGGAGAATATAAATAATCCTTGTTACGTACTTGAATTCTCCTAATTTGAGTTTACGTGGCCAAGCGTAGATCACATTTGCAGCACTAAACTAATAAACATACTCAAAGTAATTAAGATGTCAAACTAATGTTTTCGACTTCAGTCTGGTCATTCCTTTGATGACTGTCGGCTCAACCAGGAAGAGGTTCTTCTACCTAATATGAAAACTAATTTGAAATATCTGAATATGAATAAGGAGAGCTTATCTTGTAAGACAAGATAAGGAGTATGTTATTTGAGCAACTGCCCGCATTGTACTACTCGCACACACTCATGGGTTTTGTCCATGTGACACGCCGGTGAAAATATCTTGCATCCACCGCATCCTCATTTGCATCCAACTTTTGTATGCAGGATGACTCCGACTAGAAGCGTATGTAATTGCGCTTTGTCATTAGTGCGTCTATTATTCTCAACATAACTTACATAACCCACTCAGTTATGGATGATCAATGTGGAGAATACTACAGTGCTTGCGCTTCCCTACTATTATATAAATTATATTATGTTTGAGGTTTAGAGAGGGTCATTTCACTTAAATATAAGCAAGTGAATGCGAATATTCTGAATGTGGTTAGCATTTTTGAAGTGTGGAATTAATGCTCCTTTGGCTATTACGCTACATCAAAACTGCCTTGAAGAGATCGTGATTCATTATTGAGTAAAACAGGGGGTGACTGAATGGTAAATAAAATACAACGAGTCTGTTTGGAGTTCCAACCAAGGCTGCTATGCTGGGATTACGTAACCGCCAAAAAGCAAGAAATGAAGGTCATAAGATACGTGCGTGTGGGATATGAGTAAATTAACTGAATTCAATTCTCAAGTAATTAATGAAGTAATAATTAACCAAATAACATCGGGTGTTAATCAGGTCATAATCAAATTAAAAATTATAGGTCGGATGACGCAAAGATAAATGTGCTGCAATATTAGTAGTCCCGGGCACGATCCCCGGTTGCTAAATGTCATATTATGGCCCATTAAATTATTAGATTAAATAAAGGATTGAGCCAGATGTTATGAAACCACTACTTGCACTGCGCTACCAACCACCATACCAGTAGTGCAGTGGCTCTAGGGAAATATGTGTCGAGGATACGTCTGCGTCCGGGTAGTATGGCATGGATGACCCGGATAAATTAATAACAAAACTTGACAAACCTTTCTGCCATGAGTTGGTGTGGTTTGTGGTGAACTGAAAATATCGTCCTCATCTCCCCGATCCGTGGCAAATGAGAGGGATGCATTTTCATTGAAGGATTGGAAGCTGCGCTGAGGACTTGAATTATTCGTAAGGGGCCCATCATCACGACTACTGGGTGATCGGGAGAAATCTTCAAAATGATCCCCGTCTGAGTCCAGCATGAGTGACCACAAATCTTGAGCAGAGTGATAAATACTTGAGGACACGGAGCATTTGCTAAGTCTCCAACTTTCTGGTCGAGGGCGGCTTCTGTCTTGACCAACGTCTTCAATGATGACAAGGGGTTCCTTCATTAATGACCTTCGAGGAGGAGCGATTGGAATCCCACGAACTGCTGCATTTTCACTACCACCTGACACTGAGGATTGACGGTGACCTTCGAGCACCTTCTTTCTCCGCTCCGGGCCATCCTCACATCCACTTTTTACCCCCTCAATTCCATTGTTAACTCCAACACCTCCCCGTCCATCCCCATCTTCCTCTTCGTCCCCTTCATTCTCATCCATAAATTTTATCATTATTCATTCAGTTGAGCACAAACTTTTACAAATCCTAGAATCACAGACTCGAAGATCCGGATTGAATCCAAAATTGAGGTGAGGCTAATGTCCAAGTGGGCATTGTTCATTAACCCGTGTGTTGTACCAGGAGTTCAGACACTGAATTGGATGGATGATGATGACTGACGAGGTGTTTTTCTTGTAGCTCCTTTTTACAAGTTTCTATCCTCCTACAGACATTCCATGGACGATTTGTGATTATTTTTGAAGGATTTTAAAAAAACTTTATATGAGCTCGTCGTATGACCACGTAAAAATATTATGGGCAATTGCGATGGTGTAAAACTCAATTGCTGTTGACTCAATTTGAAAAGACGAATGACTTTCTTTTCAGAAGAGCCTCAAAATTTGATAGAAAATCCCTTGACTATGAACTCGTGGAGTGGAAAAGGCTTGAGTCAAATTTGAATTGTTTCCTTGAGAGGTAAAATGTAAATTCAAAAAACTAAAACTAATTCTAAGATGCAAGGGAAAGAGAAGTCGTAAATGGTATCACTACAAGGCTCATGTTTTCCTCGAGTAAAGCCAAGCGATGATGCAGAGAAGAAAATCGATTTCCAAAAAGCACATGCGAAGTTCAGCGCGGAACTTTGCGGATACTGGATTCAGTGTATATCAAGTATCAATATGTGTGAGCAGGAGCACGGCTTCTGTTGTTTTGTTGTGTGGCTTCTTAAGGGAGAATCCTGTGAAATGACCGCAAATCTTGCACCGTACACGTGCAGACACATTAATTTGCTTACCAGGTGTTATTGAAAATATTAGGTTTGTGCAATCTTCTTTAAGCTAACCTTTTCGGTATCATGCCCTTTATAACAAAACCAAACACAACGATAAGAACTAATATATGAATTACGTATGCTTTTCAACGCACATCACTTCAAATTTTAGGTAGAAGCACTGTCTAAAGTCAAAACCAAAAAGGACGACAGTGAATAATGTTACTAACATTTGGCCAAATTTATTAACAAATTTACAATAGATTGAGAAATAAAGACTTAAGAAGTGTGAGATTTATAAATCTTTAAATCTAGCAATTGGCTCTTCCACCAGTCGATTATTAGAACTTTCGCTTCTGCCAAAAAAAACTAATATTTCCCAATTGTCGTGTACAATACATTTTATCAAAAACCATGGATTATATACAGTTTACGTGTGGGCAGTTAGTTGCTGATCATTTCGCAATTGTGTAATTGAAAAGTTTTAATTAGCAAGTTAGTATTTGACACTTGGACTAAATACAACTAATTTGCATCATGTATACACGAATAATCATAAATTATACAACAGAAATTAAAAATGTTCCAGCTGTCCTTACCAACATTTACATTTGCCATTTGCGGCAATTGCATTTGAGTTAAACTCATTATTTTTGTGAAATTCGGCAATCCATTGTCGAATATACTGACGCTCCAATTTCCTGGCCTGTATTACAGACTGGGGGTCGTTGGGATGAGATCCGCGGAGATCCAAGTGATGTGCGCCTTCAGGGATTATAATGGAAACGATGGATTCAGAGAGATTTGCTAGCACTCCGCCACCAGACCACGGATCCAGAAGTCCATTGCTGATTCAAAAAAAAAATTGAAATCCATTTCTTTTCCTACCAAACTAGGAAATCAAATGTTAACTGGATTGTGAAGTTACCTGAACACGATATTCGATGCAGTCGCAATCCCTTTGAGACCTCCGTACAGTAATGGAATCATAAAAGGTCGCCCACTTGCATTCCATTTTGCCATACAACCAGCCTCGTACTCACTCAAATTCCAATCCGATTTCTCAAAAAAATCGTTCACACCATCATAACACATTGGCATTACCATTTCAGTGCATGCCTAAATTTCACCAAAGCAATTTTGGTTTCCTTTACAATTGGACATACAATTCTGCCTGTGAATGGCACATGTATAAAATTGTGAATTGCACCTGGTAGTCCCAACCCATGTCACCCAAGGCAGGCGATGCATTCTCGCTAACATCCAGGCAATCCGCACTCCCTGTGTAATTGAAGTAAATATTGACTCCTTTGAACAACGCCTTTAGGAGGAGCTTGTCTGGCAAAGTTGAATCAAATAGCTTCTTGCAAATAGCCTGTAGGATATAATTTAAAGAGTAGAAGAACATTGTAAATGTCGGTATTCATGACAGAAATAACTAGTATTTGTAGCAAAGTACTATAACCTTGTGACTGTTTTACTTACACTAATTGGGTATGCGGGAAGAGGTTCAAGGAAATTTGCAGGGTATGGATAATCAATCATAGCTAAATTCCCGTAAACATCAATTAACCAATTCTTCAAGTCAACAATGTCCGACTCCTTTTCCAGCGGACTGCACAGTTTCCATGTTGTGGAGAGCCATTTGCGGCCAGCCTCTATTGGAAATCAGATTGTAAAATATTAGTATTAAAAATGCATTGTAGTTGGTGTAACGAACCTCACCTGAACTAGCCATGCGATTCAAGTAGGCCCAAGATTTTTTAATGGTTTCAGCACATTCCACAGATTCACGTCGGAAGTCGTCTGTAACTATTTTTCCAAATACACCGCACGGCGTTTCACCGGTGAATTGAATGACTGGTGCAGAAGCAGCTATTCCCCTGTAAAAATTAAATATCGTCGAATTATCATCCTGTAAGTGTAATTAAAATAAGTGCTTTGACTATGTAATTCTTCTATCCACCCTTGAATTATGTGAGGGTAGCGCATCCGAAACCAGGCGGTCAGCATTCCTCCGTAGGATCCACCGAATGCAATAACTGGACTCTTCTCCGCGTTTTGTGTTTCTTTGAACCAAGTGAGGAATGCAGCAAAATCACCCAAAGCCTGCTCGGATGTCAAGTAACCACTTTTGTCTGCGGACTTTAAATAATCAATTCCAAGTTAAAACTGGGTTGCATAATGTTAGAACAAGGTGTATAATGTAATTATAAATTCACTGAAAACGATTCGTTGCCGAATGGCATGGAGACTCCGTAATAGCGATGCTCTGCAAATAGGATTAGAGCTCCGAACTCGGGCGCAATGTCCCACATCAATCCCGTGTTTGATGCAAACATTTCGATGCTCTGTATTTTGACATGGTTTAATTAGCCACACACCAACATATCATGTTATCGAAGCTTCACTCACTCCTTCATTTCCCGTGTAGAAGAAAATGGGCCCACTCTTTTCCTTTTGCCAATAGCTGTCATTGTAGAGATACTTCATTTGGAATGTTTGATTTGATACAAAATTAAAGTTGTCCACCTTTTTGGAGAATTGTGTTATATATATTACCATGATTTACTGGTTAGTGTAATTCAAATAAATAGAATTTTCCACTCACCCTAGTTTCAAAATATCCAGTCTTGTAATCATATTCTTTGCTTTCCACTGAAGTAAGAAAGACTGACATTCCCAGGATGATATAAAATAACATTTCGAAATAGTTTACGTTGTACAAACAATTCCGTGGTTATGAATAGTTGGCTAGAACCCCTGGACACAATAACAGAACTTCCTTGCAAATAATGAATATAAGCTGTTATGAAGATTCATTAAGAAATTCAGTGTACCCAAATGCAAGACACTCGGCTCGGATATCAGCCTGCTGCTTGTCAAAACTATTTATGTGTGCAAGTGCTAGATGATGCATCCGAGAGCATTAAACCATTCATGTCTTTTATAAAAAGAATAATTTTCTTATCACGCATATTTATGTTCTGGGTGGAATGACATCATATGTACGACTCAAAAATATCAGTCCCCCAAACCAAGTGCGTGTTAACTCCCTTCCTGTATTTTTGATCTCGCTTTATACTGTATTCGTTTTAAATAATTATAACGGTTTTTGATGAACCCGCAACTATTTGGAGAGCCTGCTTGTTTGCTCTCGTCTTGAATCACTATTAATCATCGCACAAGAAACAGTTCCTCGTGGAATTGTTTTTATTTTAATATTGCAGTGGTTTCAAGAACAGCTTGGATACCCCGTTTTCAGTTCAAGAAGTTAGTTAGAAATAGATGTTACCAATCACAGTTGAAAATGTAACCCATTTTAAGTTTAAGACCCGCCTACACAACGTTTATTAGAAAAATATTGCAATTGCAAGCTTCCGCTACGTGCAGGTAGTCGCATGGTCCGCAAATCCTGGCTTTTGCCATTTATTAGAATATGCACAGTTAGCACAAAATTGCAGTAATAGTTGACATAAACGAGCCCGGCTTTATTGATAGAATTTCAACATGAATTTAAGATATAAATAAAACATCCAAAAATAAACTGATCAAAAATTGTACATGTGATTTTGACAAATTATTCAAGATTCGCTCAATTTAAAATATACAACAAATAATTTTTAACAAAAGATTTGTACATTATACATTGATTTAAGTGAATTCCACGCTAGTATTTTAGTTCTAATGTTTCACAACCAACCTCCATGCTTACAAATTAAATTCTAAGACAATTTATTATTACAACTACATCAATGCGAAGCAGTCATGTGAAGTTACACAAAATTAGATAAGCTTCTCCTAATTTTTATTTCTATGTTCACAACTCGCACATACAACGAGCATGTATGTATACACCTGTCACATTAGCTTCTCTATTTATTTTCACATTTAAATCGCTGATACTTCAAGAGGACAGTACAAACATGTGTCGAAAGAATCGCCGTAAAAGTCCACGGCATGTCTGATCCGGACGTGTTATTTTACAATTGGAACCATGTAGTAATTGGACAGACATTGTATTAGCTACTCTAAAATCGTCTTGGATCATTTCTAATAAGCTAAGGCAACCCGTCTCGCCTAAATTCCGACAAAAAGTAACATACAATTTCCGAACATGAATGGATGCACGGAAAAGAACATTGTTTCTAATGTTCGTAGTAATGGTCATTGTCCTTCCATGTATTAAGGCATTTTAACACGGGCAACACGGGTCGAATGGGAGGAATAATTAATAAAATATAAAAGGAACACTTAAACTAGGATTTTAAAAACTTTAATAGTTTCAAAATATACAAAAGTTAGAGAGCTTGACATCACTGGGGGTGACGCAATAAGTCACGACGTAATTCGGTCTAGCCCACACTCGGAATTAAGACTGGATTACTGAAAAATACTTCTAAACTCAAACATTAAAAATAACTTCGCAGTAGGGAAACATTGCGCGATGCCAGCCCAGATAATAAACTTGAAATGGCAACAACCGGTCTTCCAAATAACTGGTACAGATTTATGATTGTCGTATGACTATTGGACGAATGTTCTATCGTGGGTGGAGATTTGACCAGAAGAAAAATACATTTTGTTTGTTTTTGTGCTTTTAGAGTGGGGGGATAAAATTTTAATTACAAAATATGCGACCAGGGTTTGAAGCTGAAAGGTTTTAGGAATGCATAAAACGCAAATATTAGGCCAACCAAGTGAAGAAGTTGAGGAGTTTTGATGCGAATGATTTGAAGGAAAACTTTACTCGCAGGCCAACTTATTGTCGAAACTTGTTAGTGCAATGGAGAAAGCCTGGAGAGCACACATCGGGTAGCGAAAATCCAAGGTAAACACATCTTCCGCCACCCGTCCAAACTGAAGTACGACGTACTCCTCTGCAATCAACAAAATGAGCCTGACTTCAGGGAAAGTGAATGTTTGTAGCCTAAAACCATCTTTCCTCAACAGCTCACGGAAAGTAGAATATCAAATGAACTTAAATTACGTCCTACTTTAATCATGAAACAAATCTCCATTCCTATCCGAAACAATTACATGAGTTAGCAATTAAAAGTCTAATCCCAAGACAAATGGAGATGACAGACTGCATTACAAAGGGAAGGAACCCTCGTTGGATAATTATAGAATTCTCAGCGAAAGTGTATAATTTGATAGGATTTAAGGCAAGGAAAATGTCAAGAGGAGAACGCTCCAGGAATCTAGAATGTATAATTAATTGACGCTCTTAATACAGGAAGCGCGCTTTGATTCCCAGAGCTACTCGTCCCAATCAAAATCCTAATTTCCTTGCATTTTCAGTTGGGGCTCAGGTAAATCCTTTCTTAAATAAAAAAAACTCACCGTCCGATTCGTGTATCACTTGGAAATTCTTGACAGAAGCTTGCGTGACACGTCCATGGAAATTGAGCACATATGACTGACTCTCTTCATTCCAGACGGGAGTTTTATTCTTCAGCTCAACAAGGCCGTCGACCCGCTTAGACTTCCACCGCTCTATTATATTTCAAGTAGAAATCGTTAATTCACGTCAATCCCTTTTCTAAGGAAACCAAAGGAATACGACAAATATCTAGACAGTAGTTCGTGGACATCCAACGAATCTACATCCATTCATGTTATTTCAACAAGGGAAAACCTCGCATTGCAAAATATTTAAACTGCGATGGTTGAAGTGAAGCGCAGTTGATGTAAAAAAAAGAGAAGGAATGAGTTTTGAACAATATTTTTTGCAATGTGAGTCCTTTCCTTGCTCGTGGGAACTAGATGTCAAATTGAAATGAGGAGAAGAGATTTTAATCAATTCTTTTACCGAGGATCCCATCACTTTCAGTTTCAGGACGGATTTCCTTTCGCTTGGTTTCATTCATCATCCCTGGAACAACCACAATCATTTTCCTCGGTCCTTTGAAGCCAAGTACGTTAGTCTCCTGTGAAGAAAGAATTGAGGTTGGATTCATCAAGATTGATTAAAAAAAGAGGAGGGAGGACATACATAGATGACGGCGGCCAATTCTTCACGGAGTGTTGTTTTATCCAAAATTGGACCCACTCTCTTCGGTGGCTCTCCATTGTCAAATACAGTGAAATGAGTGCCGAGGAGATTGGAACGAACTTTCCCGATAAATGCGTCTCCTCCACGAGACAAGTCAGTCGCGTCTGTCGATATCAAGTAATTGCTCGTTGTACTCTTCTTCCGTTTACGACCAGCCAGGAGGAAAATCTATAAAAACACCCCCAATACCTGTTAGCGAACAATGGATGATTTGAAGTACTCCTAAAACCCGAGAGTCGTAACTTTTATTTTACACATCTGTCTCTTACATTTGCGCTATGCAAATGTTAAAATCAAACTTCGTATTTCTGGATGTGTCTGCACCTGCTTTCATATTGGACAATTTTCAATTAGAGGAGGACAAAGCCAGAAGGTAGCTGCGGCCTCACCCAAACCACAACCGAAGCTTCTCTGCAAATAAAAGTTTCCCATGCCATACAATGGCGTGCGGCAAGTCAAGTGAATATCTCTTAATTCGCCGCTCTCACACTCCATAAATAATACCAACTTCAGCCTCATTTTACTTACATTCTACGGCTCGGCCAGCCAGAATTCTTTTTGCGTGACAGCAGTTATTTAAGTGAGGATAAGATCCTGGCCCATATTTCCACGTACGGCATCAATAACACTTTATTATCTACCGCTTGCAATCAAAACTATTTTCGCGGTCGCAAAATCGTTTATTGGTGACATTTGTCACTGGTTGCTTTTAATTAGTCATGATTTCTCTAGACGTATACCAGGTTTTTTTTGTGTTTCAATTTTTAAGAAAGACATTTTATTGGCTACGACTGCTTCATAAATTCCCTCCCCTATTTCTCATCGGAATTTGTGCTCACTAATACCTTTCTCTAAAAATCAATAGAAACTAGGCCGTCTTTGACATGTAAATTCTCTTGGACCTATTATAGTTCATGTGCCTCAACGGAGTGCAAGTCAAAGTAAAATTGAAAGGGAATGCTGGATGGGAAGATCAATTTTTAAGAAAGACATTTTATTGGCTACGACTGCTTCATAAATTCCCTCCCCTATTTCTCATCGGAATTTGTGCTCACTAATACCTTTCTCTAAAAATCAATAGAAACTATGCCGTCTTTGACATGTAAATTCTCTTCGACCTATTATAGTTCATGTGCCTCAACGGAGTGCAAGTCAAAGTAAAATTGAAAGGGAATGCTGGATGGGAAGAAATGAAGTCAGCTATGGCCTGGTATGGAGATATAAATTGTTATTCGGGCGACTTGCTAACCTATGACCTGTTGGTCTTCACTTTACCTTTCTGCCATCATCCCTCTCGAGGTGCATGTAGTAGGTCGGATAAAGACCACGATCCATTCCTTTTCTGTCACGAGTGATGCGGCATTTTATGAGGAAGCCTTGTCCCGCGGGATGCAGCTCCTTTCTGCCATCATCCCTCTCGAGGTGCATGTAGTAGGTCGGATAAAGACCACGATCCATTCCCTTTCTGTCACGAGTGATGCGGCATTTGATGAGGAAGCCTTGTCCCGCGGGATGCAGCACAAACTGATCAATGTTGTCCATCACATCCGCAGCACTCACACTGAATTTAACTGCCCCGCCTTCCTCCTCCGTCTGATCAATTCAAATCAACAAAGAAAATACGTATTAGTTGAACTGACATTTAATTCAAAATATACAATTTGAACGCAACGTATGCTAAATCAAAATATGCATTTGAAAGTGGACTGAATTATGACGTGGTCATTTACAAGAATTGGCTTGCTTTGCAGAATTAATCCAGAGGGGATACCTGTCTCTGAGGCTTGGGAGCGGAACGAAACAAAATAATTAGACTAGTAGTGGTAAGCCAACACTATTGACCCATCCTGTATCAACGAGATCAAGTCCAAATGTTAAGAGTCTTGTAGAACATTACTCCCCACGAGCAACGCTGCCAGAAGTCCAATTAATTATAGTTTGCTCGCCAAATAAATCTTTGTACGTGCAAGGATTACATTGGAGTTAATCTAATTGGAAGAGCTACTATTTCTGGCACACAAGAGTTGGATGAGTCTCTCCGGTTCTATACCTTCTCATTCCTTGTAATCACTCTGGATTTTTCCTAATGAGAGCTACGCACCGAACTGGCTAGACTATATGCTCATAGTCAGTTATTTGCGAGGTGCAAACTCAAATTTCTCAGTAAATAAAAAATGAGTAAGTATTTACGATCGATGGTTCGTTGTATCCATCCCGTTCTTGTTGTATGAAAAAAAGGGCATTGGCAGCCAGTCCCTCCGAACGGAGTAAGTAATCAACATGCAAAACACTAATCGCCAGCGGAAACCTTAAGAACCAATTTCCTCTGCTATAGCGATTCGAATCTTCCACCTCCTGCTGAGCTTCGCTTTTCCTTTGATTTCGTCTGAGTAAATCGAATTTTACGTAAATGGTTCGCGCGGTTCCACCTAAATCCAATTAGTTTTCCTTCTTCACTCCATTCGGAGAATGGTGTGAGAATAATCCGGTCACCACAATTCCAATCTATCTTTTGATATTCTATATAGCTTAGTTTAAAACTACAAGTGAAGTAAGTATATCAGCACATGGACTTATTTTAAAATGAAATTGTATTTTGCAAACGCAATTTGTGAGAATGGCACAAAGTTCATGGCACAAGGTGTACATGCAAGAGTTTAGCTGGAGGGAAACCGAAGGCTGAGTGAGTGACAGCCTTTGATCTGGGAATTAATTGGATCAAAAAGCATTGATAGAAGACGAATTAAATTAAGAATGACAAGTCAATCATCTACCCATCAAGTTTTAAATGGATCCATTGACTGAAAACTGGATGTCCGGCGTCCAATTAAATTCTCACGGTGACAGAACACGATAACAAGGAAATGTGCTCACCGAATTAATCTTCTCGATGGGGATTTGCGAACCGTTCTGGTCCAGAGTTTTATTCTTATCCAGGGCTGGTACGACTGGAGCGGAACCGTCAAATGATTCGGATATGGGAAGTCCTTTTGGATCAGTTGGAGTCTTCAAACTGTGGATCCCTGCAAATACAAATCAAACATCCAAGATTACTCATCCAAAAGAATTTAATGGTAAGGAAATGTACTGTACATATACTCCTTGGACCCGTGCTGCCTTTGTTTTCCTTTTCCTTAGGAATGAGTCTACTCAGATCTAATGCTAGCTCAGGGGATATCATTTTGACTTAAGCCCTTGCAGTCTCTATACCTTCAACTAAGTGGAATCCTCGTGAGACAAACACAAAAAGTGTTTATATAAGAATGCGGGACGGAGTTTTGAATTAATTCACGGTGACTTGGATCTCTTCTTGCAAAGTGCAATATACTTTGCCCGTATTTCAGAATTTGTAAATATGACTCAGGGCTATTTGGAAAGCAGGGATTTAGGTCAACCCGTTGTCTTGCTAATTAAAGTGCATGTGCTCTTTCTCTGCACAGCCTGGATAAATAAATACTAAAATCCCAAGGTAGCTGCACTACAAATATATGCTTGGCAGATCAGGATAGACAGCGGGCAAAATTAGAATTGACACTTTGAAAATGACACAAAATAAGATGGGGTCCATCGCTCACCTTTGCTTGGGATGAATGCATTGGAAGATAATGTACAATCACGGAAATTGTACTTTCCCTGAATAACTCAATCACACACAAATGTTTTTGAATCCCAGGTATACCACAACCACAAATAAGAGTGGGACATCCTCCAACCGTCACCCAATGTGGTTTGCCTCCCTTCAGTTTCTCATTCTTGCTCACAATTACATTTGACAGGTGGGAAACAAGAGGAATGATTAACTGCGGTAAATGAAAATGTGGAAAGAAGCGCGGGAGCTTGCCTGCACCTAGGGATCTTGGATTTGGCCTTTCACCTTGGGTTTGGAGATTGGAACTGGTGTGGTTGGAGATGGAATTTACCTTTTATAGCCGCCCCGGACTGCCAACAAGAGATGCTGGGTTTGGACGAAGTTGTATTTGAGAAAACGTGTTTCTGGGAAAGTAAAGACTCATTCCTTCCACCTCGCGCTCTCTTACCTTTAAGACGTCGACACTTACGCGCATGTAGTGCTCCACCACTAAACGAAAAGGATAAAAGGCACCCTCAAAATATCGAGACAAACTGAACCAAACACCGTCCGTCACTGCACACGGAATCCCATCATTCACTGAGAGAGGAGTTCGCATTCCGTGGGAATTTTATGAGATGAAGGGACCGGGTAAGCTGGCTACTTGGAATTGTGCTCCGACGACCGAACTCATAAGGAATTCATGGGGTTGGAGTGGATGGAGGACTTCAAGTATCATGCACGGATTAATTCCGTCTTTGTTTTACACATATTCACAAGTCCAAGTAATTCCTAACCCAATAACCTGATCAGGGGAAAGGGAATGACTTTCCGTTCCAGAACTGCGCTTCCTTTTGAAATAACTTTCCTTTGAATAGCAAAGCCCCGCTCATCCCTCGCACAGCAGAAATATAATGGAACTCAAACCCCCATACTTTCCTTCACATAGAAAACGTAAGATTTTTTTTTTTACCATTACTCCTTTCATCGATTGGAGACGAAGATCTCTTGCACACATCACTGTCTCCAATCTCAAGAACTTCCAAGTCATCTTCCAAATCCGCGACATTGTTCCGTCTGGATTTTTGCTGATCCCGCTCCATGTGATTCTCTGCATTCCCGTTCTGTCCTTTCTTTTTATCCGACGCTGGCTTCACTGCAACTAGTCCTGCCGATAAATCATCCATAGCATATTTCTACGGGGATTCACTTTGACTACAATGGAAATTGTACTAACTTAATTAACTAACTATTAAACTATTACTACGACGGAACATGTCCACTTGAACTCTTGATGAGGATCAGAAATGAACTGCGTCGTTAAAACAATGAGATGAAGGAAGGATTCTTTTGAGGAAGGAATTTCAATTGTCAACTGAATTTTGTGTGAAGACATGAAATGATAAAATAGTAGGTCGGTCGGAGGAGAGAGGCGGGGGTTTTATGGGAAAGGAATCTAACTGAGGAAACGAGGCGTGAGTCAAGGCACGTACAGCTCAGTCAGAGGAAGAGAAGCGTAAATAACACAGAGGAACACCGGCTACTCCCAGAGTCAAGAGCCAAGTGATCATAAAATCCCTTCATATGATGAGATAGGACCTCTGAATTCATTCATACCCGAATCACTGTTATTTGCTGTTTGATGTGTCAAACGTGCTGTGACTGGGCGATTCCCCAAACGTCTTCCCGCTCCTGAAGAACTGTTGTTATTCCCACCTCGTCCTTCCCGGGCATCTGAAATGTGTGGCATTCCGGACTGGATCCGCTTCTGCTTCTGTCGATTCTCGATCAATTGTTTCTGTCAAATCATAACAAATTTAACTAAATTATTAAATCTACCCATTAATATCATTGTTTCATTACGGGCTATTTTGGAAATGTTCTCGCTTGTAATGTTTCCAACTAAGCAGCCATTCTATTGTCCAAGTGAATCATATTGTACTTAAGCATTGGACGACCACTCCGTTTCGCGTGATAAAAAATTTATTAATGACGTCAATAAAATGTACGTGGAATGCCAAGGAAGTTCGTATAAAGCATGGACTTGAGCAAAACCGAATGCATTCCAGGGATGTTCATTCGCATTGCTTAGCATTGATATTACTTTTGAGCATTTGAGTTTGACTGATATTTATTCCTCTATTTCCATTATTAGTCTGGCATATTTCCTGTCCTCATCGTGTTGTGGTTTCTTTTTTCAGTCAGGCGTGAGGAACAGGAGTTCGTGCGAAAATGTATGCAATGCAATGACTTGTTTTTTATATATATAAAAAGAACAAACTAACACAATCTGACTTAATTTCCACTACCACGCCATCCCCGCCTAGTAATAACCTTGGCGAGGTGCGACAGGGAAACAAAAAAATGCTCCGTTATAAATGCTTCGCCCTGTTGCACGTTAAACTTGATTTCCAAATTAGAGCAACAGAAAAACAAGTAAAAAAGAATGTGGAGGAATCAATGAACCACCTTCGATGAGATGAGCACCGATGCCGTACATGGATTGACCTCAAAAACAATTACCTCAACAATATTTGTTATTGTATGCTTTGTATGTGCATAACACAAAATGTGGCCAAACTCATCAACGCACAAAAGATTGGCTTTGGTATGCTAATTTAGTTGCAAATCAGTTAATTTGGTATAAAGCAGTGACTTCAACTTATAAAGTGATTTAGAATTCTGTGGTTATTGTCCCAATCTCAGAAATAAATCTGATTAAAACGTTCGCCCTCGAAGACTGTTTATTATTCTGCATTGTATTTTGCCTAGATTTCATGGTACATTGAGAAAGTGTCGGAAATGGTTCATCCAATCTTACGACATCATCCCTTTGCAAATTGCCCTAGTCTAAATATTAGTGTTCGGCTTCTTTTCACACGGAGATTCACAATAACAATAACGGGGTCTTAAACAAATACTTCAAATCTTCTCTTGTTTTGACGCAATCCATCCATCCTCTCGCTCTTGACGGCATGTATTCAAGTGTTTTCTACGAGTTTCCAACGAATCTGGACTCAACCCTTAATTCTGCGTCGCGTCTCAGAAAATGCAGGGCTCGATGACGAAATAATTTTATTGTTTTTGGCAAAGAAAGTAATGGACCTCCCGTGAAGCCGTGCAAAGAAGTGGAAATTGACAAATTGACCTTTCCACTTTCTAACGAGTCGCCAAAAGGATTTTAAAGTAGGGAAGAATGCGTTCATTTTATACTAACTTTGGGTGGATTGGCTGAAATGTAAATAACTCACGACATGAGCATATTCATTCATTTTTTTATTCACGCATCCATGCATGTGGGGGAAAGTGTCCTTGCTCATTACTTCATTCACGCGACTTGTAATGTTCTTACTCAATAAACCCATGATGTGTTTTAACCGTATCATTTTATTAATCGTGAAAGCCGGAATAAACATATCTGAGGCACTCAGTCTAAGATTTTCTTTATTTTTTCAGATAAACTGCCAAGCATTATACCTTGTTGAAATGTTGAAATTAAATGACACGCCTAAATGTGTAACTTCATTTGATTTCCCATAATTCCGTTTCAATGCGATTCTCCAACAACAACAAAATTTCCTTATTTAAACGCCTTACAATATTAGATATTTGATTTGGTTTTCAAAATGTAAATCGTCCATTCTACGAAGCGCCGCCAACACAGGGCTAAATGCTATTGGTGGTAAGAAATGTTTCTCGGAATTGTTGAATCGATAAAACTCATTTGTGCAATTCGTGTTTGTGCGTAAAGGCAAATTGTGTCCAAGCTAAACGGGGCGGAGGAGCGGTGTTTGTAGTTTGGAGACTCACTCCACAGTCAATCGAATCGGACTCTGGATTTCATTCCAACCTTACATCATTTCGTTTCAAGGTGTGCAGTGGGGCACAAGGTACTCCTCGAATCAATCAATACACCTCCATTTGACATTTTCAATGTTCACTGGGATTGGACTCAAATCCCTAATCCCTCACACAAATCATGTAACTTGCATTAAGAGACAAGTCTCATTCTATCTGCCCATTAATTTGATGCAGAGGAACGACAAATAGCCAATCCAGCTGTATATTACGGTAAATCATAATATTACGAAGGCTGAAGGAAATGATAATTCAGGAATTATTCGTGCATGTCGTGTTCTGGACTGGATCCCTTCTCAGGTACCTGTATTCGCGAAATTAACCCAATTTCTGTTTTCCGTTTCGACGAATCCTCAGGCTTCAAGGGAATAGTCGCCTTTCATGTGTACTACGCTTTACGCATCCACGACACCCACACGGGCTGCAAATGTATCAAATCCGGCTCGGAATTCATGCGTCAAAACTTAAGGCTACATTCGTAGTAAAATATATTTACAATGGATTTTGGGATTTGCTCACATGCTTTCATTCCGGCTAAACGCATCATCGCAGAAATAAAAGGACTCTCAATATATGTCTCCCTAAACTACCCTACTGATTTGGGCTAATAATAGGGGGTTTCAAGTGAAAGTGATTAACCGATTAAATCGCTTTTTTCGATTAACGATTATAATCGTTTTTCACTTTATATGCAAATAAACTGATTTTAATCGATAATCATTAATCGTCTCTGGAGACGATTATTTGGATTTAATCGTTTTTTCCGTTCCCAATAAGCGAAAAGCGGTTTAGCATTTAAGCGGTGCATT